>LGRX02013631.1:0-14295 GCA_001247695.2 Cymbomonas tetramitiformis
AAGGGGGGGTTTATTTTCCCCCCACCTGTACGTTCACGTACCCCCTATATAAATTCAAAATGACATCTCAAAAGCGAACCCAGAAAACAGCAAACGAGCAATTCTTGAAGCCCATCTATTCGATTTCCTATCGGTTTACGACACAGAAGCCATCGTGACACGCAGTGACACTGTAGACTTCAGCACATTGCCGAAAGCCCATCGCGGTGTCATAGCCGTTGGTGTCATCGTAGTATGATAGAGAAGTGCGTGGGGGAAGGGGGAAGGGGGAGGGGGAGGGGGAGGATGGGGGAGGGGGAGGATGGGGGAGGGGGAGGGGGTATGAAGGGGAGGGGGAAGGGTAGGGGGATGGGGGAGGGAGGGGGGGAGGGGGGAGGAGGGTTGAGGGGGTATTGGGTTGTTTTCAAAGTTTATACGTTCGTTCACGAAGATTGGGGAATTCTTTTCCCCCACCTGTACGTTTACATACCCCCGATATAAATACATATCAGAAGATGATGGGCCGATAGCGATCGGTGGTTCACGTTGCCATAAGATCGTGTAAAGATTTTGTACATTTACTTCGATCTATCAGGATCTACGGGACTATGCACACTTGCAATCTTGCATAGACCTTTATAGGTGGTGACTATGCATGTATTTTGGATATCTAATCCCGATTTATGCATAGGTGTCACGTTTTATGGCTTTTATCTATTGGGATCTATGACGATACGACGATACGACCCGACGTCACGACATCTACAACCACCGATCCCATCATGTACCCTGCTATATGTAGATCAGCTACTACGACGTGACCGTGCGCGGAAATAACGGATTTATATTTATATAACTTGTTTATAGAATGGTGATGGGTGACACTGTTGACCCGTTAATTTATAACGTGAAATTATCACGGCCCCAAAATTCCATGAAAATGGCTAAATTGTTATAATTAATTAGCCTAATAAACCAAGAGTGGTGGGCGGCTTGGGACGTCATAACTCATTTTGAATGCCGGAAAAAACTTTTTAAGGGACCGGCACGAAACGGTATTTCCAGCTGGAGCTCTGCGTGGAAGGTATGGGATTGTGGGTTTCTAGTCAGCAACGCACAAGCTAATAAAAAATCCGTCAACAAATCTGCAAAGTTGCAGCTTTTCTGCTCAGGACGACCGATCAGTACACGTGGAATGACAGATCCAGAGAACATAAGAATCGCAGTTGTCGTGAAACCAAAAACGTTACGTTTTGACAAAACGACTTACACCTCGACATAGTCAATCTACACGTCGACATAGACGATCTACACGTCGACACAGACGAATTACATGGCGAATTTACTGATTCTTCCGATCTGCAACAGAATCTGACTGCAAAATCTTCCATTTCGATGTAGATGTGGCAGCATCCATGTTCGAAAACACTACACGATCAGTCATCATCGGCGGATAGAGTAAACGGTGGCTGTGACACTGTCAAAACGGGAAGAATAGAACAGAGTTTGTGGTGTATTCCTGAGGCGATCTACTCTACTATCTCTGGGAGGACAATATTACAACAATGCATGGTTTACAGTTGGTGGGATGATTCAGCTTGTTGCTGCGCTCAGGATTTAACTGCAGAAACTTTTCCTTGATTCGCAGGATCGAATGCTGTGCGCTAGGTTTTGAGCAGGGTTTTCGCTTCAGTGAAGATGGGGGGTTTATCAGACAGGGCGAACTTTCCGAAAGGATTAAAGGTGCGTTCAAAATAAGAAACAACAGAAATATGAGATTATTACGCGTCCCTCGCTATCCACCTCACGTGCGATTCGATCAACAGGTGTTGCTTCTGGACGAAGGTTCCCAAGATTGCAAGGTGTCAGAAAAGCTGCTGCGTGACTGTTCCTACGAGGGTGAGTGTGCATACAGCGACTTAAGCCGATCACTTAAGTAGCAGGCTTGAAACAGGAAAAACTCTCTTTATGAACCTTGTAGGATCCCTGCGGGAGATGCCCCTCCAAGAAGTAGAAGCAGGACGCTGTGTTCGATCAGGACACCCCTCTCTGATCCTCGCTCAAACTCTGGTCTCTCGTGCGCGCTCCCGAGACACAGCTTTTGGGTACCAAGTACTTGCACACTACCTATCCTTGCTAAACGCAGAAAAGCATCACGTTTGTGGCGTCCTTTATCACCTGACGTGACATAGCCACTGTATCACAACTGCAATGTGTAGCTGTTCAGCCAAACTGGAATCCATGACTTTCCATCTGCCACGTAGTACCTCGGATATCAACTGAATTTCTGCATGGGGTTTAAGTTACCACGCTACGCCAGGTTGTCCGTGGTTCGAGTCGCGGCGTGCGTCCTGAACGTTTCCTTCGGCGTGCACGCACGTCGGCTTGTTTTGAACCGGCGTATCACTTCCGTGCGTGCAGGAACTTGTTAGTGCCTTAGCCTTCAAGGAGGCGATTCTGAGGGATGAACTCTTGATAGGTCGAAAGCTATGTTTCCGAACAGGCGATTCGCTCAGTGACGAGAACACACGCGCTGGGATTGCAGTGACCCTTTCAAGTTCACACTTTCCCAGTAGTAGCGGTTCAGCTTGTCACCGTTCAATCGTGTTTGATATCGCGCTGACTCCTGTGAACATCACGATTGTTTTTGACAGTCAAGGTATGTGAAACTCAAGAGGCAGCTGCCAAGTTGCTCAATTCAGAAGAACTGGCTGCTTACGACTTAGCTTTGGTTGAGGTACCTCCCCATTTTCCCCCCAACGAGGCTGGGCTGCGTGACCCACACCGCGCACATTTCAAACGCTTATGCCCCTCAAGCTTCCAGATACAGAAGAGCCTGAGGCTGCTTGTGTCCCTAGTTCCACTACGTCGTCGACGCAAGTTCGACAGTTTGCATGCGTTTGTATGAGTCGCGGCGCCTGACCTCATCTCTTCGGAGGTGGGGCTCGAGACACGTGGAGAGGAGATTGCAGCATCCAAAGGGCGGCACACCGCATAGCTTCTCTTAAACACTTGAGGGCCCTCGCGGCTATTTTGAGGACAGTTTTTCTTACGTCGCCCTGCGGCTCCGCACTACCCACCGGTGCACGCGCAGTGCTCGAATGCTCTTTTTCTCGGTACTCAGAGGCGAGGGGGATGCGGTTGAGGCGCAGATATCGTGTGCGGAGGCCTCGTTCGAAGGCGCGTCCATGTGCGAATTCATCAAGCAGCACAGCGTGCCTGTTGTGGGTGAGTCAAAATCACTGCTGTGTATTCCTTGTGGGTTGTGCTAGCGAGTTCGACGGTGACTGTAACTGCTCTGCGGGCCCCTGAGAAGCCGGGTGCGGCTTGTTGATTGTAACTGCTCTGCGGGCCCCTGAGAAGCTGGGTGCGGCTTGTTGCTCCAGTCATGGCCTCCAACGTGGACACGAGTGTGGTGATGCAAAGCATCAAGGTACTTTATTCGCTATTCTGCGTTGTTTGGCTGCGCACAGTACACGCAGCCCGGCTTCCAACGTGGGGACCCGGAAAGGATTCGGCGACCACGGAAGCTGCCTCCATCCTTGTTCTTCACTGTGCTGCGGTGTGGGGTCCCTCAGGGGTCCCCCGGGGGTCCCTCGTGCAAGCTGAGACTCCGCTGGGCTTCCCACGTTTACAGTTTGCGCAAACAGCTTTCAATCTCTCTGAAGCCTCTTCGGGCTCTGCGTGGACAGTTGGGAGCGGCGGACGTGCTGCAGAGGCCCTTGGACCGGTACAGTGCGCGAAAGCTATGGCAGCATGCGATCCGCAAGGTGAGAGAAAGTCTGCGCAGCCTCCGCTGTGCTTTGCCAAGACCGTATTTCGCGACAGGCTGGTGCTATCCAGGGAGCAGAGCGTGTCTTGCCCTTCAACGGAGGCCCTGCCGTGTGTGAATTTCTAAGTGGGGGTGGTGCCTTGTCGTCGCAGCTTGTAAAAAAGGAGGAAAGCATGACGAGCATGAACGAAGCGAGTAATCGCGGTAGCTTCGAGAGCACGTGCCAAGGGGGCTCCCAGCGGGAGGTGGCTAAGGCGGCGCTCGGCGAACGAGGAGAGGGCGAGCTCCGGTCTGCAGCGTCGGCGAATACGGGGTCCAGCGGAAGCCAAAATGAGGGAAGCGCAGGGGCTGGTAGCTGTAACGGCGAGGATGCCACTGGCAGTAGCGATGAGACGGTGGATGGGAGCTATTCCGGGAAATCGAAGACGGCGAAGCCTTCGAAGGCGCAGGAGATGGACCTCGGTTCTGATGTGAAAGTGCGAGTGCCGGAGCCCCTAACGGGGGATGCCATGAATGACGAGACCCTACAAGTGACAATGGAAGAGGTGCACGCTCTTTTCAAAAGTAAGGAAGATGCCTTAGCTCAGCGACGAACTGTAGAAGAGAAGCCCACGACTGCTGCCGCAGCGCCCCCTAAGTTGAAGGTGCGCCCTCGCTTGTCACAACTGCTGCCGCAGCGCCCCCTAAGTTGAAGGTGCGCACTCGCTTGTCACAACTGCTGCCGCAGCGCCCCTAAGTTGAATGTGCGCACTTGCCTGTCACAGGATTTGTCGTATGCTGTGCCCCTGCGGTGCTGCGAATATACCTTTTCCTCACATCACGGGCTCGAGGGGCAGCAACAATTTTCCACGGCGTTTATGAGATCCCCGACTTGAATGTTTCACTTGCTCCATAGTGCAGCATGCCTCCTGTTGTTTAATTGCATGTGTGCGATGTCCGACCCGCAGAAAATAGCTTCATGGTCAACAAGGGATCGGCCTCTGGCGGTGCGGCCTACTCAGGCCCCTCAGGTGTGCTTTCTCTTTCCTGCTTTACCCCCTCTCTCCCCCCTCTCTCCTTGCTTGCCCTGACCTCCTCCCTTCTCCTGTTAACTCACTCTTTTGCCAAGACCTGCCTGCCCCATGCCCCCACCCTTTCAGCCCCTCCCCCTTCCGAGGGGCGCAGTTCTCTAGGCGGGGGATGGTTGTTAGAATTGTCGCATCCTGCCAGTACCCTGGTTTACCTTCTTACCCTCCGACGACTTTGTTTCTGCACGCTGATTTTCCTGTTCCCATAACCCCGCCCTCCGATTGTTGTTCTTGCTACAGTAGCCTTCTCCCACAACCCCCACCTTCGACAGGGTCATGGTCCTCCTTCCATTCGTGTTCGAGGAGCACGTGTCCGCATGCCAGCTCATTCTTGCTCAGAGCTGCTGGTGGAGCATGTGTCCGCATGCCAGCTCATTCTTGCTCAGAGCTGCTGGTGGAGCATGTGTCCGCATGCCAGCTCATTCTTGCTCAGAGCTGCTGGTGGAGCATGTGTCCGCATGCCAGCTCATTCTTGCTCAGAGCTGCTGGTGGAGCATGTGTCCGCATGCCAGCTCATTCTTGCTCAGAGCTGCTGGTGGAGCATGTGTCCGCATGCCAGCTCATTCTTGCTCAGAGCTGCTGGTGGAGCACTACCGAGACCAAATCGTCAAATGGCAGAAAGAACTGCGTGTCTCTCACACGCGATGGAATGTGTCTTCACTTTTGTTTTCTGAGGAGGCAGTGCTTTGATGGCGTCACTCTCTGTTTTTGACATCAATGGTCACAAATCCATCCTGTAGCCTCACCTGGGAGGCCCACGGGGCCTTGCTTTGTATAGGGTCATACTCCCATCCTTACCTGTGCAAACTACACAGTGCTTTTCTCCACATGCACGCCTTTCCATCTAGATTGAGTGCTCTTGTTGCTGCACACGCTTCGTCCATCTAGATTGAGTGCTCTTGTTGCCGCACACGCCCGTCCATCTAGATTGAGTGCTCTTGTTGCCGCACACGCCTTCGTCCGTTCAATGTCCTAGTGCCTGATCACGGCCCTTGGGCACAGTGCTGAGGGGCGGTGACTGGGGGGTTCCTGCAGGGGATCTGGGTGCCGTCCTCCCCGCAGCACCAGTGGGGCCACGTGGTCCCCGGCAGCCCCTTCCAGCCATCTCTCGGAACACCGCTAGGGCAGGCCAATGGGATGCCTTCTGTTGGTCAACCGGTGATGGGAGTGGCAGCTGCGGGAATGCCACAACAGGGGCTGCCAATGAGCAGGGTACATTCGGGCCAGTGGTATCCTCAGGTGACCTCCCTGCATGAGATCCCTCCGCTCATGGCTGCAGTGCACAGCGATTTCATCTCAGAATGTTGCCAAACGCCCACTTCGGCTTTGTTAAGTGCCGCATGTCGAACTTTGAGGAGAGGGTGATTTGCGCAAAGTGTGAGCTGTTGTGAAACATCAGTCATGTGCATCAAGTCATGCGCCAATATTAGCGCGCGAGTGCTGCTGTGCTGTACCTGCTGTGGTGCAGCTCAAGCCATGGCTCTCTACAGCCTTACGGGACGACTCCTTTATTGCTTGCACTAATGGGTTTCGTTGAGAGGATGCAATTTAGGGCGATGATGTCTCAGGAGGGTGTCTATGTGTATGAGCAGCAGATGGGGCAACCAATGCAGCAGCAGATGGGCCAGCCAATGGGGCAACAGATGGGCCAGCCAATGGGGCAACAGATGGGGCAACCAATGCAGCAGCAGATGGGCCAGCCAATGGGGCAGCCGATGGGTCACCAGCACCCGATGGGTCACCAGCAGCCAATGCAGATGATGCATCAAGGTTATCCACTGAACGAGAGCATGAACCAAGGACCTAACCAAGGGATGCGCCAAGGGATGAGTCAGGGGGTGGATCAAGGAATGGGTTCAAGTGCTCCATATGTCCCCCTTCAATTACCCTTGGACTCCGGGGACAGCCAGGGACCAATAGGCCTTCATCTTAGAAAAACGCCGTCACTGATAGATTTGATTGCTGGAAGCGATATGCTCGTGGACGACCTTATGGCCGATCTCCCGATCCTAGACGAAGACTGAAAGTGAGTGACAAATAGTTTGTACCGGATTGCACATGGCAATAATACTTATGCGTCTTCCTTTTTTGTTTGTAGTAAAGGATGCATAACGAGTTCATTAATTGAGAAAATCAACTAGAAATTAGTTAAATTGGAAAATAGTCCCACGTTGTGGAATCCGGAATGTTTGCCATGTGATGTAGAATAACGAAAGTATGAATACAGTTTGCATCTAGAAATCGCTGGAGTACTGTGAGATGCAATAACCCCAATCTTTCCTTCACAAAGATCAGTTTGTGAAAGGTCTGTAATGTTTTCACTTTTTAATTTCTACCAATATTATGTTATCAGTTTGAAATGGATCGAAAAAGTGCGTCAGCCACAGTGGATAGTATACCGTAAGCCTGAATGACCGAAATGTCACTGCCAACGAACTAAGACAGCACAGAGCTGAATTCCAACCAATATAGGACTGATTTAACTACCTGCATCAACATGCAATGCAGTACATACCCAATGAATAACCAAGAGGATCCCTCCCAACCCTCAGAAAATTATTTGGTCTAATCGCAGCTCAGCATATCCTTTTACTTTATTGGTGCAATGCCCAATCTGTAAAATACGATTGTATACGATCTTACTTGGCGGGAAATAGGAGTAATTGACACCGATCCAAACCATTTCCCAACTTTCAACATCGATGGGGCACGCTGATGAGAATGGTATATTATTCTGCATTCAAACGATGCAAAACCATTTATTGCTGTGATGAATGGGTACCTTGTCATCGTGACCAGTTACTACTGAGATTTCCGGCTCAGTCGATATCTAGATCGACTGCTCGACGTCTCAGTGCTCCGCTGTGGTCGCTTTGGCGACACAGCAGTTAAACAGTGACGTGTGACATGGGACCCGCACCCACAGACAACTAATATATATTCTGTGATATCATCACCTCTCGATCCTTGTGTCCACCACTGTTTCTACTCGCGTGGCTTTACTGCTTTGTCCTTAGCAGTTTGAGTCATTTCTAGTATTAACCGATTAGACTTTCTTCGATATTGCAGCAATCAAATCGATTTGCACAGTCACTCTTCATATAGCAATCAAATCGATTTGCACGGCCACTCTTCATATAGCACAGTCGCACAATTACTTTGAAGTTGATTAGAAAATTGAAGCTAACAACCATCCTTTGGTGCAGCTGCAGGGAAGATGTGCATATGCAGGTAATTTTTTCTCGCTCTATTCTACGTGTGGCTGAAGCCACGCTGCTGGATTTTCCTTGCAAGGAGACGATATCGAGTTCGTGACGGCATTTCTATTCGCCTCACCTCCAAATGCCTGAGATAGAGCCAGTCCCATACTCTCGTCCTGTGCGGCTTGGGTTCACTCTCCTACGCTCTTACTGACTACTCGTGATGTCTTCTTGCACGATTTAGTTTTTCTTCGCGGTTGCTTAACATTTCACTACTGTTTTTTGATACTCCTGCCACGCGGTCGTCCTCTTGAGAATGTTCACTTCCGTTGTTTTCAGTTCGAGTTCAATACCCGACGTTGTGAATGATTCGTGTGCTTTGTTCGGTATGCAGTGCCTAGTCACATGGGCTATGCATAAAACTAGCCACATGGGTTGTCACACTTTCAGTTATTGCTCTTAGAATGTATGAACAAAACCGGGCACATGGGTTGTCATACTTTTCAGTTGTTACTTTTAGAATGGTCTGCTGGCACATTGAGAGCGAATACTGAACATACGGTTCGGCTTGGGTTCATCCCCAAACGCTCTAATTGGGTGTGCTCTTTTTCTTCTGTCAGAAATAGCCATTTACGCTGTTGTCATTTTCACTTCAATTTTCTTGCATAAACCGCCTATACTTAAGGGCGAAGACTGGACAGGCTCGTTCTGTGCAGCGTCGTTCAATCCACAGCGCCCCGATTGACTCTGCGCTTTGTGTTTCTTTTGCAGCGAACAGCCGTTTTTGCAACCGTCACAATTTTCAGCCCCGATTTCTTGCATGGCCTTTTTGTGTTTGCTCGCGCATTGAAGGGTGCCGTTTTTTGTAAGGCGATCTGCCATCTTTTTCAGCGGGTGGTCATTTTTTTGTACTAGGATCTGGGCCCCACGAATCGCTGAATGCGATTGATCGACAGAGTATGAGCATCGACTAATCGATCGATGAATGGGCGCCATGGAGGCCCATAAGGGGCGGGCGGTGCCTTCGTTGTGATTGTTGTTTTGTGTTTGAGATGTCGACATCACGATCACACGAACCATACACACGCACGACCAATACCACGCACCGACGCTCGCGGTTTCAGCGAACGACTGCCGGCGGAATCATGCCTAACAGCAGTGATGAAAATCAAACGAAATTTACATGGTGGCTCGTGGGAGTGTTAACCGACTCTTAGAAACCGTGGTAGCAGAAAATAAGAAACAGTTTCGGAACGGTGAATAAGCTCACGTGAGATAGGATACCGCTCTGCATATAAGCGGTGTCGGGATTTTAGTAAGCGGTACACACCCTAAACAACAACAAAGCACCAGGCCCCACCAGGACCCCGAACGAAATTCTTAAGTACATGCCAGAGGACTTCCACGACGCACTACACGCACTCATGCTGGAAATGTGGAACAGCAAACATGTTCCTCTCACCTGGAAAAAAGGGACATTCTGCTTCCACCACAAGAAAGGGGATGTCACCTTACAGCAAAACTACCGACCCATAGCCCTGCTCGAAGGGGTATTCAAACTATACACCTCACAGGTAGCCAACATGCTCTCCACGTTCTGCGAAACGCAAGGAATACTAGCCCAGGCGCAGGAAGGCTCAAGGGAAAAAAGGAACACGCTTCGACAACTCACCAGAGTAACCAATGCGATTGAGGATGCAAACGTCTCAGGACGGGAACTGCATGGCCTGTATGTAGACTTCGAAAGTGCGTACGGCTCAGTGGACCACAACAAACTACTGCACACGATGCAGTACCTTGGGATACCCGACGAACTCACACAGGTGGTGCGGGATGTCCTGGGTACACAAAGCCATGACACAATGTCCATGAGCACCAGGGTAGGAGGGGAAACCTCACACAAAACCGTACAGGTGCAAAGAGGACTTCTCCAGGGAGACAGCATGAGCCCTCTCCTCTTCATAATATACCAGGAACCGTTGTTAAGATGGCTAGAGGTGGGAGAGCATGGGTACCAACACAAGTACTCAGCAGAACAGGAAAGGCTGGGCCCCCTCAGGACAACAGCAGGGGCGTTCGTCGACGACCTACTCATACTATGTCCCACGATTTTCCACATGAGGGCTCAGCTACACAAACTACAGGCATTCTCACAGTGGAGTGAACTCAAAATTAACCTCACCAAGTCAGCCATAACCGGCATAAAAAATGGGGTCTCCATACCCGAACAACTCCATAAAGACCTCAAAATGCTGGGAGTGGACGGCAGGCTAAGCCACTTCAAGATACTCAAGCCAGACGACACAATCATACAAATACCTGGGAGTACTACTGGCATTCACAGGCAGGTGGGACAAAGAGAAAGAGGCCGCTAAGGAAGAGATGAACCACAGAATACAAGCTCTACTACGCTCCCCACTAACGCCGGACCAAAAGGAATACTCCCTCCCCCTACAAATTATTGGCCCATTCATCCGTGTGGATTTGCATATGGACAGCGTATGGATATCGTAAGGACCCATATGGACAACCGTATGGACGGTCTGAGCAGATTTCTGGCGAAACCTTGATGAATATGTAAGAACCATACGGACGACGCGTAATTGTGGTGTCCATATGAAAATGTCCCATGGACATCGTAAGGATTTCATATGGACACCGTATGGACCACCATATGGACACCGTATGGACAGAAAACATGTCCACATGGTGTCCATACGCGTGGACAGAGGCACTAATCACCCGCACGACAGCGCAGGGACACCGTATGGAAACCCGTATGGATAGCGTATGGACACCGTAACCGGACGTGCGGACAACGTATGGACAACCGTAAGGACATCGTATGGACAGCGCATGAAAATCGTAATCGCACGTGCGGACACCGTATATAATCCCGCAAGGACGGCGTATGGACGGCGTATGGACATCGTAAACGTGCGCGCGGACGGCATATGGACTCCCATAAGGACAACGTATGTACGTCGCATGGACATCATAACCAGACGTGCGGACAACGTATGGATAGCCGTAAGGACAGCGTATGGACATCATAATCGCACATGCGGACACCGTATGTAATACCGTAAGGACAGCATATGGACGACGCATGGACATCGTAAACGCGCGTGCGGAGGGCATATGGACGCCCATAAAGAAAGCGTATGGACGACGCATGGACATCGTAACCGCACGTGCGGATACCGCAAGGACACCAAGTGGACAGTCGAATATAGATAGTCCAGACGTATGGACACGTGCGTCCGTACGTGTGGACGACGTCCTTATCCGGATGAACGTCGCTGTCCGTGCGGATGGAAACTTATTTACTTAGTATATTTTACATATCCACGCGTATGGACATCGGTGTCCGTACGTGTGGATAGCTTGTGATAATACTTATCCATGCGTATGGACGATCCCATCCACACGTATGAACAAGACGTCCGTACGTGTGAACACCGTATGGAAAGACGTAAGATTTGTCAGCACGACAGAGCAGGACACTGCAGGACATTCACGAATGGTACACGTATATACAAAATGTTTACAAAATATTGTGCTATTCTAGCCTAGCTTCTCGGCTTCTTTCCTGGCCTCTGGTCTTCTTTGGCAGGTGCAAGTGCATTCTTTTTCTTTTTAAATCTAAGAGGTGACTTTTTGGCAGCCTCGTTCTTGGAACCGCCCCCCTCCTTCTTCTCCTCCTCCTCCTCCTCCTCCTCCTTCTTCTCCTCCTCGGACGCCTCCTCATCGTCCACAGCCTCTCCTTCCTCTTCTTCATTAGCAGCGACAGCCTCATCCTCGACAGCCTCAACAACCGTCCCATCATCATCATCCTCATCATCGTCCGCGTTACCCTTTTCCTCCTCAACATCCGCATCGTGCATCTCTTCCTTCTGACACCCCCGCACGTCCTGAAACCAGTGACGGCTCGTTCCTCTCGTATGACACTGCAAGTGAATGCAACCTAAGTAAGTGCATTAAGAGCAAAGACAACAAATGACAAGCTAAATGCAACTAGAACAATACAAGCAAACACACCGTGACGGGGGGATATCCACGGTCCCGTTCCGATACCTCAGCAGGCTCCAACTTCAGGCCGGCCAGTTTTCTCCCTGTCATCCTCTCGGGATACAGCTTGTCCGTGTTGGCGTGCCTCAAGTAGGCCTTGTGTATCCTGCGTACATAAACCACTTGTTAGACGGCGTCCTTACATATGTACACCGCCTTCCACCCGTATGGACGGCACAATAAATGGTGTCCACGCGTATGGACAGCGAAACAACACCACGCACACATGTACACATGGACGTTCGCGTAAGTGCAAAAGGTAAAAATGTGAACGTTGCAGGGGAAGGCAGGGAGGGAGGGAGGACTTGCCAGATAACATTTTTTCTTACTATAACTGACTGGAGGTTGTGCTCCAGCATCTCCATCGTTTTATTAGCCGTCCCGGTGCGGAGTTGCTCGGCACTCACGAGCTCATCCACCATGGACATGTGGTGGGATAACATCCTCTCCACGGGGTAAACGTCCCCCTTCTCTGGGAGGTGCACCACAAACTCCACGTACAGCTCGTAGGTATCCCTGGGCAAAAGCATCGGCTTCTCGTTTAAGGATTTCCCCGGCCCGATGGCGGCGACGGTTGCCCGACCGATGACGAGGTTGGAAAGGCCAGTTTTGGTGGCCTTGCCGGTGTCGTAACCGTCACCGATACGACCCACGTCCGCCTGGGGGGTGGCAAACACGTCAACCTGGTCCCCGACAGCCAAAGGGCCCTCCAGGTTGGGGGAGTGCTCGTCTGCCTGCGGCGCCGACCCTTCGGAGACCGTCTGTTGGGGCGCTTCCACCTGGACACCGTGGGGACGACGTATGGACTAAGTCGTTCGTACGGGCGACACACGCGTGGAAACATATAAGAAAAACAGTTAAGAACTGGCGCTCACTAGCCAAAACGTACACCCCTGTGGACAACGTGCAAACTACGTGGTTCATAAGCGTGGAAACAATCAAGCGGCACAAGTTGAAAAAGGGTTCACATAACCACGCGCCTGGACACCGTTGGACAGCGAGTGGACACCGCAGTTTACAGGCGGAAGAGCACAAAAGTTACCTTCGGTTTCTTTTCAGGGGCTTCAGGGGCTTGGGCACCAAGCGCTTTGAAGATCTCAAAGTGCTTGCCTTCGGTGAGTGGGTTCCCAGCAGCCACTGCCAGAGCCACCTGCAGGCACGCATCTGTCTCCTCCGGGGTCGGCATATCCCTGTGCCCGTACACCTTGTACCCGGCCGCTGGACCCTTGTACCGGATGTGAAACCCGTCGGGGAAGTCCTGGGTGACCTTAAATTTCCAGCGACCGGGCCCATCCGAGTTATTTTTTAAATAACTCAACCGGTTGGTGACGTATGTTTTGACCATGCGCAGGGGCACCTGCGGGTGTCGGGACTGGATATGCTTGGATATCTTGTTGTGCACGGCCACCCCGATGACGGCGACCGTCCCAGGGGGCAGCTTGCCTGTTCCATGCCAGTCGTCGATTATCTCCCGGGCGTCTTCCTTCATGTCGTTTAAAACTTGGGCGCCCGGGTCCAACACCAACCGCTCTGTATTTGCGGCCTGCGCAGCCTCTGCAGGTTTGGCTGCACCCCCCGCCCCGGCAGCCCCTGCAAACATCAGCATTTGCTGCTGCATGCTCTGCATTTGCTGCATCATTTGCTGCATCGCGGAGTTTGACCCGGTCGCCTCGACCAAGTTGGTTTGGCGACGGGTCGGTGTCGTGGAAGTGGGGGCGGGGGGTGGTGATTTTGGTTTCTGTGTGCGTTGTCTTCCGGGCTGAACTCGCAATCTGGTCATGTTGGGAACTTACGAAACAAAAAAGCGAGGAGGTTCGTTTGCTGGAGGACTGTGGGCGTTTGTATTTGGCTTACTTTTGGCGGCGATGGCATGAAAACGGTCTTCACGGGCGTGGACAGCGCTGCCTTCGTGGCGTTCATCCGTACAGTACGGGCGTCCGAACGTATGACCGTTGAGCTGGTGTATGAGACAGCGTCGTCCATGGGCGATTTTGAACATGCATGTCTCAATTTCTTTTTTCTTTTTCAAATTGGTATCAGAGTCCTCTCTGTAGGGAAACGCGGGTTTATGAATATAAGTTTTGCCGTGCAGCGGGTTTCCATCATCGTGGGTGCTTGGCCGAGTGGTCAAATGTTGGTAAGCCGAACGCGTTACACGCGAGGGTGAGGGGTTCGAATCCCCTTGGAGGCATGGGCATCCACGATA
>LGRX02013632.1:0-13548 GCA_001247695.2 Cymbomonas tetramitiformis
CGGCCACACAGGCCGCAGCAGCGACCCTCGCGTGGGTGCTGCGCTCCGCGCTCGTCGCCGGGGCACGCGCGTGCGGTGTGACGCTCCCAGGCCCGCTCATCTCCTGTAGGAGGCAGTACTAAACCTTCTACTTGACAGTGACTGTGAAACTACTGATGGATCATATATAGTGCAGGGTTCTATATTATGCACTATATAAGACTAATCAAGCTATGTCGATTCTTAGGAACTATGTCCAGACTCATTGCATATATTTGCAGTAAGAATTAGGTATTATATTGACTTTTGCCATGCGGCTGTTTTACTCTAGAAATCTCAACTGTTTCTTTGGCCTTGGCCATTACTTATTCACTCAGCTCTCTGAGGTAATCCTAGTCAGCATGGCCAAGTCTCATCAACCTATCATATGCTTGTACTACATTATCATGCAGTATGATGTGCCAGTATTCTACATGTCACATTATTACACAGTACAGTGGTACTGTGTACTCCCATATAAGGGGGGTCTCTTCCTCAACAGGGGTCTCGGGCGCTAATGCTGTAAGGCGCGTATGACACTTCTGGCATGTATGACATTGCTGAGTCATCCGCGCGTGACACCGTGTGTTGTCCTAGCACAACTCCCCCCCCCTTCAGGTGGGAAGCGTCCTCGCTTGTGCTTAGATGCACAGTCGTTAGGCTGATTCGGAGCCCATGGTGTCCCACTCGCTGTCGTCGGACATCACTGGTGGCGGCGTAGGGCTGTACTCCGGCATCAAGGTCACCGGCTCCTCGTCAGCTTCTTCCGGATTAGCGCAGACTCTTTCATCGTTGAGATCTGTCTCATTTTCATCTCTCCAAAGCAGCTCCGCTAGGTATTCACACACCGCTGCGATTGCCCCCACGGGTTGTTCCACCGGTAGAGAGCTGAATAATTGTTTAAGCAAGGCTGCGGGGATGCCATACACGTGCCATCCAGCTCCCATGCCTGGTCTAGGGTCGCCCGACTCTCTGCTGGCGGAGCCGCTCTGCGCCATCTTCTCGTGCCGCCCATAACGGCGTTTGAAGTCGCAGGGGTTTTCGGGGTCGCAAGACTTCAGGGTGGTGATAGGCGCGTTGGTCCAGAAGTGGGTGGGTTTCTTGTAGGGCATACCATACTTACAATACGTAGCCAGATGCGGAGGTGGCAACCCTTGCATGCATCGGCGAGTGTGTAACCCATGAGGAGCTCGGCTACGCGGGTTCTCGATGAAGTAGAAGCTCGGCTGGAGGTACTTGATGATCTCCAGCGTTCTCCGCACTTGCCTGTCAGCACCACGCAAGTTTCGTATCCCTACCGTTTTGGCTTGGCTATACTCCGTGCATGGAGGGCTCGCCCAAATGACGTCAAAGTGCTTGGGCGAGAACTGCCGATAGTCCCAGTGCAGGATGTTTTCGCAGTGAGTGGGCTTCCATCGGTTCTGGATGTCCACCGAGACTACCTCACACCCAGGAAACTGCTTGCTGAACTGTCGTTCGACGGAGCCTGTGCCACAAAACAACACCAAGATCCGTATTGGGCGTCGAGACGGTTGTAGGCGTGCTGCTCCTCGACCAGGTCCTTGGGATGGCATGAAACTAGTGGGCGACACCGTCGCGAATGTGCCCACCTCGTCGTCGGCTCGTTCTTCCGGGATCCACGCCATTCCGTCCGCCTGTAACTCTTCAGGATCCGTCAACCATATCGCTCCTGCTGACTCCTCGCGTTTGCGAGTGACTCTGCTCTTTTCACGTTCTTGCCTCTTGGCCTCGACCTTCTCGAACTCCTGAAGAGCGCGGTTAGGTATCCCTTTTCGGCCAACTCCATCGAACTCGAGGTCCTCGCGAGTTTTCCATTCATTCTCGGAGCGCGGCATACCTACCCATTTGACCATGTACTCCGTCCATGTCCGCCCGCTACGTCTCCTCGTGCGTGACCTCTCAATGCACTCCACCGCCATCTCCTTACGACCGCTCACGTCCACAGGGGGAGGCGGAATCTCCGCACTCCTGTCCGCGAACTTGTCCTGGCCCGACTCCACTGGGGTGAGTCTATCCACGGTGAAGACGTCGTGCACCTTCCACTGTGGTGGTAGCTTCAGGCGGTAAGCCGCGGGGGCCCCTCGGTCCTCGGGGGCGAGCTCCATCTGCCGATCGCTGTGGAAGGCCTCCAGCACCTCCATCGGGCCCAGGCGCTTCTTCAGCAACTTCTTGTGTAGGCCCCGATCCCCGGGCTGGGTGAGATGCGTGGCGTCCACCCACACCATGTCACCTATTGCGTACCGGCGAGCGCGATGGCGAGCGTCATACTGGGCCACTTGCTGCTGCTGAGCTACCAGCAACCTATCGCGAGCAGTCTGCAACTGCTGAACAAACTGCCGGGCGGTCTCGTGGGCCGTGCCTTTCTTCACGACGTCCCCTCTCCCCCCCTTGGCGCGGCCCCTACGAGAGGCCAACGCAGCTTCTACGAAGAAGTCGAGCTGCGACGCTGGGGCATGCCCATAGCAAAGCTCGAAGGGTGTGAATCCAGTAACCGCGGACCTGGAGTCGTTAATGGCGTACTCCACCGGGGTGCACCACAAATCCCAGTCTGTCTGGTTTGCGTCAACGTAGGCGCGCAACATGCGCTCCACCGTGTGGTTTGTGTGCTCCGCTTGGCCGTCCCCTTGTGGATGGTACGGCGTAGTGGAGGCCACCTGCACCCCCATAAGGCGATGCAACTCCATATGAAAGGCGTCACGGAAGCGAGAGTCCCTGTCACAAACGATCTTCGTAGGAGCACCGTGCAGTCGCCAAACATGGCCGAAGTACATTCGTGCCACTTGCTCATATGGCTGGCACGAATT
Source organism: Cymbomonas tetramitiformis (assembly GCA_001247695.2). NCBI lineage: Eukaryota > Viridiplantae > Chlorophyta > Pyramimonadophyceae > Pyramimonadales > Pyramimonadaceae > Cymbomonas > Cymbomonas tetramitiformis. Next base: position 2,844 of record LGRX02013632.1, read on the forward strand.
TTACCAAAGGTAATACTAGGTATAGGTATTACCAGTATTTTACCAAGTATTACTTTGCCCCAAAAAGTCCTTACCCTAGTGCAGGGGGGTATTACCGCACGTTACCAAAAAGTTTTACCATCGGTAATACCGGGTATGGGTATTACCGGGTATTACCCCCGTATTACCATCGATTTTACTCATTTTACCATGGGAAAAATTCAAATCGACGGCTTCTCAGCCGTCACGCCAGGACGATTTCCAACATCCCCATTCCATGAGAGGGTGAGACGTGCTCGAAGTCTAAACAGTTTACAACGCGAGTACATCCCTGCGTGGCAACACGAGAGATATCCGTCATGAATTCACCCTTCTTAGGACACGCTGACCGTCCTCCATGCCAAAATACCAAGTTTTACCATTGGTAATACCGGGTAAGGGTATTACCAATCCCGAAAATCGGGGCGGCTGTCTGTACTTTCTGAGAAGTAGTTTTTGTTCGTTTCGGTGGCGACGACATTCGAATTTGGTCTAGCCACCTTCATAGATCGATTGCGCATACATCAAAGCCTCTAGGAGAACATTTGTACGGCAGGTGACGGCACCCGAGAGTGCAGCATGTAACCAATCCCCAAAATCGGGGCGGCTGTCTGTACTTTCTGGAAAGTAGATTTTGTTCGTTTTGGTGGCGACAACATTCGAATTTGTTCTAACCACCTTCTTAGATCGATTGCGCATACATCAAAGCCTCTAGGAGCACACTTGTATGGCTCCCAATAATAATGTGTGCATGATGCCCCATGATCGTTTTAATTATTGCCAAAAATCTCAGAATAGTATTACCTCGGTAATACCACTCAAAGTATTACCGGTATTTTACCCGGTATTACCAAGGGGCAAAATCCTTTACCCGGTAAATTGCCAGCTATACTTGCTCAGCGGAACTGTCAGAGTACAGCATGGGGACCACGTGCACCATCTTGGACAACTTGTCCGTGAACGTGGCGAAGGCGTCGTAGCCCCGCTCCGTGCGCGGCAGACCTGTGACGAAGTCAATGCTCACCACCTGCCACAGCCTGACCGGGACCTGGAGGGGGTTCAGCTGGCCATCCGGATAGCTGTTCCTCGGGCGGGTCTGCTGGCATATCAAGCACGAGCGGGTCCAGTCGGTGACGTCTTTGTTCATGCGGGGCCACCAGAACCGCCGCACTATCCGAGCAAGAGTCTTATCTCGCCCGGTGTGTCCCGCCGCGGGAGACTCGTGCGCTTCACGCATGACTATCTCCCGAAGGGGAGAGTCGGACGACAACACCAGCTGGTAGCGTCCCTCCGCGATGCGCCAGATCATGTCGTCAACCATACGGAAGGTGTCCGTGCGCTGGTGCGGGGCGGCTAAAAGCTCTTCCTTTAACATCGTGAGGTAAGGGCTACGTTCGTACTCCGCGCGTAGTGCTTTCACGAACTGGCATGCCTTCAGTGGTCCTTTGGTTGCGCGTGCCTTGGCCGCTGGCCCTGACGTGAGCATAGGCTCGCTTGCACCTTGAGCGGCGGGCGCACGGGCACTCTTCGCTCGAGGCCGAGTCCGGCTGGCCGCTGGCGCCCACACCAGCAGCACGGGCCACCGCAGCGCTGGTCGGCCTCCATCTGGTGACTCAAACAAGCATGTAGGGTGACCCTTGGCATCCTTGAGGTCGAACACCTTGACCACGTGCAGGCCGTACTTGGGCTGGATAAGGGTGCGCCAGGACGCGTCATAGTCCGGCAGTAGGAACATCGCCGACGTGTTTCTGGGTCGGCGCGCCACTCAGCCATAAAGTGGCGTAGGATCCTCTCAATGAGGTTGCTATCCTTGGTGTAGGGGGGGTTGCACCAGACGTGCTTTCCCCGCCATTGCTGCTTGAGGCACTCCGTCCAATAGGTGTCCACCTGGCGGTTGACGCCCATGGAGTCACAACACGCGTCCACGTCGAACGGGCCGTACTGCGCTGAGATCTCTTCGAACTTCTCCTTTACCAGTTTCCAGTCCTGCCGGTCTACCACGTTATCGTAGTGGGAGCTTGACGCGGGAGGGGAACTTTGTTTGCTGGGAGGGGAAGGACTAAGGGGAGTTGAGGGGGCTGGAGAGGGGGCTTGCTCCGGTTGCGAGCGAGAGCGAGTAGTGACGCCCGCAAGGGTGGCTTCATGCAAGGCGCGCTCCGCGGTGTGCAACGTCTCAGCTGCGTCTTCCCACAGGTCGGGGGTTTCCACCCAGGTGAGCCCATTCAGATGAGTGAGCTCCCCAACGACCAACGGAGGGCTGACCGGAGGTACAGACTCGTCTTCAGAGTCGGAGTAATCAAACGTGGAGTCGAGCACCGAGATGGGGTCTTCAAGGATCTTGACTTTAGCGGGCTCCTCGGACGGCTCTTCGTCGGTGTCGTCCTCGTCGATTGCACCGAATACTGAGGTGGGATCGGCGGGGGTTGAGCTCTCAGCCGGCTCCCTTGGCACACTCTGACGAGGCTCGTCTGTATCCCGGTCGACCACGCCCTTCTCCTTGAGCCCCTCTCTGGCGGATGACTGCTTGTAGTCTGGTCGTCTGGATTGGGCGTCCGGAACTACTAGGCATCGGCCAGGTACGTGCTCCATTTGGTGCACGCCCACTTCCACCAAGTCTTCATACCAGCGTGCCTGGCGTCGACTCAGCTCCAGAGCCGGCGCGAAGAGCCACTGCAAGGGTGTGTGGTCACCCATGAGTTTGAAGTCGGTGAATATAAGGTAATGCCTCCACGTCACTGTGGTGCAGTGGTGGATGGCGCACAGCTCCCGCTCCCCAGCGTGGTAGTTCTGCTCGGCCGAGGAGAATTGCCTGCTCTCGAAGGCCAACGGCTGAAGACCTCGTCCCAGGTCTTGCATCAGCACGCCTCCTAGTGCGACCGCACTCGCGTCGGTCTGCACGCAAAATGGGCGAGACCCATCGGCTGCTGAGCGCTGGTCCGGTAGGGCGAGGATTGGTGCTGAAATCAATGCTGACTTCAATCGTTGGAAGGCTTCTTTCTCCTCCTTGCCCCAAGTCCATGGCACTCCCATCTTCGTGAGGCGAGTGAGAGGGTGGGCAATGTGAGCGAAGGACTGGATGTACCGCCGGTAAAAGCCACACATTCCAAGGAATTGGCGCACGTGGGTGACAGTCTCGAGCTCCGGCCAGTCGCGAACTGAGGCAACTTTGTCGCGTTGGGGGCGACAACCTTCCTTACTGCACACATGGCCAAGGAAGCGTACTGCTCGCATGCACAACTTCAACTTGCTTCGCTTGAGGTATACTTTGTGCTGGCGACAGGCAGCTAATACAGCTCGTACATGGCCGACATGCTGCTCAGGTGTGTCACTGAAAATCATGATGTCGTCATCCCAAAACTCGCGCACTTTGCGCGGTGTCGCCATGCGTCCTTGAGTTTGGCGTACTCGGCGTAGGAACGAGCCCAAGGTGGCCATTTCACTCTTCAGCGGCACGATCAACTTCGCCAGCGGCACGATGACCTTCTCAAGGTTCAATGACTTATCCGCTTCGGCATCCAAGAGAACCCCTCGCAGCTCCGTTCCTTCGGAGCTAGGTGTAGGGAAACAGTGCTGGGTGATCTCCTTCAACAAAATATGCACCGAGAGAATCGGCTCTCCGAACTCGAATGCTCCGTTGGGCACGTTGCATGGGGTGTTCATCGCGAGGAGCACCACTGGAAGGGTCAAGCACCTGTCGAACTCGTCCACGAATCGTAACAGCGGGCCGAAGGGGTTCGTGGACCCCTCCAACGGTGCTGAGTACAAGGACATGATGTCCTTCGCGGCCTTGAGGGCATATGAGTGCCTCGTGTACTCCTCCCTTTGCTGCCTACCATCATTGTACGAGGACCTCCTACTCGAACCGAAGCTGTAGCGGACGTCTCATCGTCGGGCGGATCGTCACCGCCTCCGCCCCCGCCATGGCCGCGACGTCCATCTCCAAGATTCCGCGAGGGGTCGCTAGGCGCGTCAGAAGTGGGGTCGCCAGGCGGCTCAATCCCCCCCCCTTGATGGCCACCGGGTCCTCCCGGGTCGTCACCGTCGTCATCACCATCGCCTCCATCGTCGTCGCCTCCGCCGCCCCCACTGGTCCCACCAATTGCTGAGGATGGCCTCGGGGTCACTGAAGGGAAGCGGTCAAAGGCTCCCGGCCAAACCCCGCGCGTGCAATATATACACAACGGCAGGAATTGAGTGGTTTCCGACAAGTCTGAAAGAGCTGTAAGCCCGCAATTCCATATGGCTACAGGGGGCTGCGGGCTACGAGTGCATCTCGAGCACGGAACGTTGAACGTGCTGGACGCGACTTCGTCGTACACGCAACGAACGATCGCCGTTCCCGCCAGAGGTGGTGAAGGAAGTTGAGAGGCTGGGGCTTCGGAGACCGGCGGTCCACACCCAGACGCTAGGTCATGGTCTCGGTACCTTCTTGCTACGTCACAGAACATGCGCTCCGCTTCCATCTTGCCCACGTGGCCAGGTAAGTGCTCCTCCACGTGTGCACGGATAGCGGTAACGGCTGGCACACTAATGGACCTCCAATCCATTTTGGCTAGGCGGTCATCATGCACACTCGTGGGGGAAGATGCACGCGTGGAGGCGTCCTCCTCGAACGTCACGCCTTTGTGGCCCCGTACGTCAACAGTCGTGGCTGACGGGGGCACCATCAGAGCCTCGTGTTCAGCTTCTTGAGCATCACTTGTGACGGTCGCATAGCTCGCGGGAGTATTAGGTGGTTGCTCTGGCCGTGAGTGCGCTCGTCCGTCAGCGGCTTCAAGTGCGGCCTGCACCACTATCTTGCTCTCCGCCACTTGTTGCTCCAGCAGTCGTTGATCTCGAGCTGCTTGGTCAAGTTGTTGGCGTTGCTCTTCCGCGGCGCGCTGCATTTCTCGAAGTTGTTGGTGATGACGTGCAGCTTCCTCCGCCTGCGATGCTACAGCTTGCTCATGCTGATGTGAGACAGCGTCCGCGGCATGCTGCATGCGCGCTATCTGCTCCTCAGCAGATTCGAGAGCGGCCCGTCGCGCTTCTTGGCACACCTTGGTGCGGAGCTCCTGCTGCATCCGGGTTGCTTCCTCCACGGCATTGTGCATGTCCATGCGCAACGCTGTGAGCTGCGCTTGGTGCGCAGTGGCCGCATCTAACGCGACTCGTTCGGACTCCTCTTGCAGCTCTCGTAGTTGCCGCTCGTGTCGCGTGACTTGAGCTTGGCGCCGCCGTTGGCGTCCACCCTTTTGCCGAGAGCTCCTAGATGAAGAGGTGTGCGATGCGTCAGAGGAGAGCGCTTCAGTAGAAGATGTTTGACACGATGAAAGTGTGGACTTCTCCTCACTGGACGTAGAGGTGGAGTCGTACATCAGTTTACCTTCGTCACTGCGACGTCGAGCCTTGGCGAGCTTGCGCTTGGCCAACTTCTGCCGCTTCCGCTCCTGCTTCGCCACCTCCTTCTTGTGGGCTAACTCCGTCAAAGCCTGGACACGTACAGCACGTTCTCGTTGTGTGGGTCGTGGGGCGGATGAAGCTTTTGATCGAGGTGGTTGTGGGGCGGAGTCAGCGGAATGAACGTCTTCCTCATCGATCGTGGAGTCATCTTCAGACGACAAGACGCCATAGGGGTTGCGGCTAGGTACAGATTGTACGCCATGCTGTTGAACACTTGCTCCCAAAGTGGTTGTACGCCTTAGAGTCTTTATCACCTCCTCGACGCTCACTCCCAACCGCACCAGCCTTGCAGGCCGGTTGGCTGGGATGGTCGTGACGAGTGGTCGTGCAGAGTGGAGGTGATGATAATGGTGGCTTGCTGAGGTAACATGCGACAGAAGGAGTCCACGAGATGGGATCACGCGTTGCTCTCCACTCTTCGTTCTCAGCTGCACCTCCCATGTGATTGCAGCAATGGAGTCTTCTTGGCCACACAGGCGGCGAAGCTGTCTACGCAAGGTCGCCCATTGCTTCGGGGTCACGTCAGGCGTGTCCGTCAGAGCTGACCACTCGTGGAGGACTTCGCGCTTCACATGTTGTTCACGCTGGACCGCAAAGGTGGTGCACTTGGAAGCGAAGTCCACGGTAGCCTTCCACGCTTTCATACACTTCCTCACGTAGAACTCGGACCGGGCGATGTTGCACACCGTGATTTCGAGGGTGATCTCTTTTACACGACGTTGTTCTTCTCGCCATGCACTCAAGAGCCGGGACGCCAATCGTGAACTTGCGTGTCCAGCAAAATCTTGCTTTTTGCGTTGGACCTGATTCTTGCGGTGAGCTCGCTCGTGCCATGCTGTAAGGGAAACACGCATGCGTGCGAGACGGGCACGTAGGCGCCATGTCGTAAGCGCAGATGAAACACGCCCGCTGAGCACTCGTGCTGTCCAAGTACTCCACCAATTACGCAATGCACATACCGCTAGAATATCCACTGCTACAGCTTGGCGTGCCAGCCTGACGCTCCACTCGTTCACGCTTGACAGCAAACCGCGCTCGCCACTTGGAGGTGCACTTTCACGCCTAGGCGTAAATATATGTTGCTCTCATGGGTCTGGTTTCCAACGTGATGCTCTGGTGCCAAAGGCAAATGGTCAACTACAGCTTCGCTATGAGGAGATGATCTCAAATTATGAGCGGTGGCTATAGCGACCGTGTTGAGCTCCTCGAGAGCTGGTTGGCTACGTTGTAGACCTGAGGCACCTGCACCCCCTGCACGCTGCTGGGGTGTAGAGTAGCACTCAAACGTACGTACAATGGAAGATACCAGCCCAGGAGAGTCACGCGAGCCGTCGGGGAAATTCGTGGGCGTGGCAGGCAGCGATGCTTGGGTGCGACTTTCCTCTTGAGGTAGAGGCGCGCTCGCCAAAAGCGCGTATTCGCCCTCCAGAGAACGTTGTACTGCTCCCCCCCCCTGCTGCCCCGCCGCGCCCCGGCTGGCGCCTCCCATTCCGGGACAAAGTACGGGGTGGGCTCCAAAGCCCCAAGCTCCCCCAATCCCCGGTGCTCAAACACCCGGGCCGAGCTGGAGAGCCCGGAGGGCCCAGAAGCAGCACCCGCCACCCCCGAGCGCCGCTGAGGCGGAATATACAGCGAAGAAGCCCGCCGTGAAGAGGACATTGAAAAAGTTGCTTAAGCTGGTGGAGAAACGCAGCAATCTGATTCTGAAAAATCTGCCAGCGCTTCCGCCGTACAGGCGTATAGTGTTAAGAGCGAAGACGCAGAAGTCCAACAGCAAATAAACAACTGCCGTTACCAAATCCCAACCGAAGTTTCCCAGCGAACTCGAAGAGGCAAGACGAAAACAAATTGAGCAAAATTGGTCAACGATCGGCCCACGGAAGTCAAAGTAACGCTGCCGCGCGATACCACTCAGGGTCAGCCACTGTTAAGAACGCTAGAGCGCTGCAGAGCTCAAGGGCAAAGAAAGCAAGTCGCATCTGCCCATTCAGAGAACATTTTCGAATTCCACAGCATAAATTCGTGTAATCCCACTCAGTCGCAAAGACACTCGACGAAGAACACGCACGACAGCGGAATAGCGCTAATTCGAAGCTGCATCACGCCAATTCCGAGCCAAAGAAGAACGTTGCGCACACATTCCAATCGCAGAGTAGAGAGCAGACGAAGATCCCGCGGAAAACGCTGACCAATCGGCACAACTACCGAGAGGAATTAACGGCGCAAAACTGCTAGCGAGTAAGAAAAGCGCTGAGTCGTCGACCAGCGCGTCAGAGTGCGAACACAAGGGCCAGCAGCCAGGAGCAGAATTTCGACCATCCTCAAACCCGAATTTAAGCAGCACCCGCAAAAATTGCCATAATTTGTAAAGGTAATTTGCGAGTCCCAGGCGCAGAGCGAACGCCAGACGAAAGATAGCTCTGGGCTACTTTATTTGTGGCACACTGTGCCACAGTAGGACCCCTCCCATGGCGAGCCGAAATTTTCCATCACAGATCACGGCGCGAAGAGAGTATACGTTGCAATTGACAATTCTAAGAATCTTTGTTGCTGAGGAACAAACGCCACAGCGAACATTCGAGCGAAGAACTGCGTGCGCACTAGGTACTCACAACAGCCAAGACCGCAAAGCACGCGCAGTCGCACGAAGAAACCATCATGAAGTAACGCAAGAAAGAATACGTCTTTACAAGCAATTTGAAGAAGAATCCTCGACAGTGCCACAAGTCATCTCGCTGAAGGAAGTCGCAAACGACGTCACTGGCCAGTGCCGACTCAAAGTTATGTAACGCGCCAGTAACTCGAGAGCCCAAATTCCATCCGAAAAACTGAGGCACACGTAAATTCGGCGGAAAAGTTACAATCTCAAAGCAGAAAAATTTTGTGGAAGCGGTGGTGGTGGTGGTGGTGGTGCGTAGCACACTGATACCATTTTGTAGGAGGCAGTACTAAACCTTCTACTTGACAGTGACTGTGAAACTACTGATGGATCATATATAGTGCAAGGTTCTATATTATGCACTATATAAGACTAATCAAGCTATGTCGATTCTTAGGAACTATGTCCAGACTCATTGCATATATTTGCAGTAAGAATTAGGTATTATATTGACTTTTGCCATGCGGCTGTTTTACTCTAGAAATCTCAACTGTTTCTTTGGCCTTGGCCATTACTTATTCACTCAGCTCTCTGAGGTAATCCTAGTCAGCATGGCCAAGTCTCATCAACCTATCATATGCTTGTACTACATTATCATGCAGTATGATGTGCCAGTATTCTACATGTCACATTATTACACAGTACAGTGGTACTGTGTACTCCCATATAAGGGGGGTCTCTTCCTCAACAGGGGTCTCGGGCGCTAATGCTGTAAGGCGCGTATGACACTTCTGGCATGTATGACATTGCTGAGTCATCCGCGCGTGACACCGTGTGTTGTCCTAGCACATCTCCTCTCCGAAGAGCCTCGATGGCGCCCGGTCGCCGTGCACACGCTGCGCGCCACCCCTAGGCACCATGAGTATGGCGTGCCTGGTGGGGCAGCTGCGCGTCACGCGGCCCGAGACAGCGGCCATCTATCCGGCTGCCTCGTGGCGGTGCGCTCGGCGCGCTCGCGGTGGTCATCGTGTGCCACCCGCGGCGCGCTCTCTTCCCCCCCAAAAGAAAAGCGGTCCACGCCTGGACGCTTTCTCCTGGCGCCGTGGGGAAGGGCGCGGGCGAGCACCTCTCGTGCTCACCCTGTAGCGACACGAGCACAAGGGCGGCGCCCCTTGTCTGCGTGTGGCGAAGCGTCCCATCGCTGGGCGCCATCTCGCCCGGAGCGTCGGCCACACAGGCCTCAGCAGCGACCCTCACGTGGGTGCTGCGCTCCGCGCTCGTCGCCGGGGCACGCGTGTGCGGTGTGACGCTCCCAGGCCCGCTCATCTCCTCTCCGAAGAGCCTCGATGGCGCCCGGTCGCCGTGCACACGCTGCGCGCCACCCCTAGGCACCATGAGTATGGCGTGCCTGGTGGGGCAGCTGCGCGTCACGCGGCCCGAGACAGCGGCCATCTATCCGGCTGCCTCGTGGCGGTACGCTCGGCGCGCTCGCGGTGGTCATCGTGTGCCACCCGCGGCGCGCTCTCTTCCCCCCAAAAGAAAAGCGGTCCACGCCTGGACGCTTTCTCCTGGCGCCGTGGGGAAGGGCGCGGGCGAGCACCTCTCGTGCTCACCCTGTAGCGACACGAGCACAAGGGCGGCGCCCCTTGTCTGCGTGTGGCGAAGCGTCCCATCTCGCTGGGCGCCATCTCGCCCGGAGCGTCGGCCACACAGGCCTCAGCAGCGACCCTCACGTGGGTGCTGCGCTCCGCGCTCGTCGCCGGGGCACGCGTGTGCGGTGTGACGCTCCCAAGCCCGCTCATCTCCTCTCCGAAGAGCCTCGATGGCGCCCGGTCGCCGTGCACACGCTGCGCGCCACCCCTAGGCACCATGAGTATGGCGTGCCTGGTGGGGCAGCTGCGCGTCACGCGGCCCGAGACAGCGGCCATCTATCCGGCTGCCTCGTGGCGGTGCGCTCGGCGCGCTCGCGGTGGTCATCGTGTGCCACCCGCGGCGCGCTCTCTTCCCCCCCAAAAGAAAAGCGGTCCACGCCTGGACGCTTTCTCCGGCGCCGTGGGGAAGGGCGCGGGCGAGCACCTCTCGTGCTCACCCTGTAGCGACACGAGCACAAGGGCGGCGCCCCTTGTCTGCGTGTGGCGAAGCGTCCCATCGCTGGGCGCCATCTCGCCCGGAGCGTCGGCCACACAGGCCTCAGCAGCGACCCTCACGTGGGTGCTGCGCTCCGCGCTCGTCGCCGGGGCACGCGTGTGCGGTGTGAGCGTGTGACGCTCCCAAGCCCGCTCATCTCCTCTCCGAAGAGCCTCGATGGCGCCCGGTCGCCGTGCACACGCTGCGCGCCACCCCTAGGCACCATGAGTATAGCGTGCCTGGTGGGGCAGCTGCGCGTCACGCGGCCCGAGACAGCGGCCATCTATCCGGCTGCCTCGTGGCGGTGCGCTCGGCGCACTCGCGGTGGTCATCGTGTGCCACCCGCGGCGCGCTCTCTTCCCCCCCCAAAGAAAAGCGGTCCACGCCTGGACGCTTTCTCATGGCGCCGTGGGGAAGGGCGTGGGCGAGCACCTCTCGTGCTCACCCTGTAGCGACACGAGCACAAGGGCGGCGCCCCTTGTCTGCGTGTGGCGAAGCGTCCCCTCGCTGGGCGCCATC
>LGRX02013633.1:0-12156 GCA_001247695.2 Cymbomonas tetramitiformis
GACACCTGCGTCATCATTGTCATCAGAATCTGGTAACTTCTCCTTACTCCAGGACACAGCGCCTGTACCCGAATCTTCGCTGTCCGTAGGCGCTGAGTGTATAGGCTTACGCCCCGTGTAGGGAATTCCACGATATTCGTCATCGTCAATCACAATCGTCGGATTCCAGTACCCAACGCTGCTGATCGGTAATGAGAATGGCGCTACCGGCGCCTTCAACTGAGTGGCGTCTTCCAGAAACCCGCCGCCGCCCCTATTACGCTCCCAGCGGCGTAGAGCACCCGAAGGGTGGACGATAATATGCTGCCAGCTATAATCCAGTCCAGGCTTTCGCTCCCCATAGTACGAAGTCAATGGCTCGGGAGTCCCCTTCCGAGCCCATTGCCATTTCACTGCTCCAGTACGCGTAAACAGGGAAGATATCTTCCGTTGAGCTGGTACGGCCCCCAATCAAAAGTTCTTTCGGCCCGTCATCGGCCCGCCCGGTCCGAACTATAAAATGCCCGCCGCAGGCGCGAAAATTTTAATCTTAAGTATGGGAAAATGCAAAAATCGCAAAATTTTCATCAAATTTTTAGAAATTTGCGCCAAATTGGTTCGGCCCCAAAGCAATTTCTCTTTCGGTCCCTCTTCGGCCCGGGCCTCATTTTGGCGACTCAGTTCGGCCCGGGGCCGGCCAATCGGGGTAAGATATCTTCCCTGCGCGTAAATACAATATGCCAATCGAATAGTTTGGCATGGCTAGTGTTCCCTGGCACAACTCCTCCCCTCTTAGCTTGTTAGTACAAAGAGATGATAACTCAGAGTCATTTGTACAGCAGCTAAGATCCAGACACAGATCAGCCATGCTTATGGATGCGTGATATGCTTTTCTGGTCGAACAGGTGCTCGAAGAGTTGGCGAAGCAATCCAGAGGGCAGAGGGTATACAGCCGCGGAGACCCCCGCTCCTTGTTGCCCAGGATGAGGCCCCAGTTGAGCAGTTTCCGGATGTGATCCCAGCGTCTGTTGGTGAAGACAAGGAGTATCCATCGTACAGTACCGCAGGTCCACTGGAGGAGGCGACTGTGTCCAGATGCAAGTAGGCTTGCGGTAGCCAGTGCCATACATACAGTAAGAGCAATACAACGGAGTAGGTAACCGGCGAACTACGGGTCGAAATGGCAGCGCAAAGGGAAACCTGCCCATCGGATTTTCCATAAACCAATGCTTGGGTTTGAGGAAATCGAAAATTTGGAGCGTACGGCGTACACAGGCATCAGCCTGTCGCAGTTGTCGCACCCCAGTGGTCTTAGCCTGACTGTATTCTGGGCACGGTGGGCTAGCCCAGATGACGTCAAAGTAACCAGGCGCGTAACGCTTGAAGTCCCAGTCCTGAACCTTCTCAGCGTAGGTAGGTTGCCAGCGAGGATCATGATCTACGGTGACCACGGTGCTCTTCGGATAACATGACAGGAAACTTCTCTCCACACTACCTGTACCACTGAAAAGTACTAGCAGTCGCAACTCGCGTGTCGAGACCACAGAGTCCAGAAGAGCCAGATGCGTCACAAAGGCGTCAGAGGAGCGACAGTATTGTTCCCAAGGTAGGCAGTTGTCCAGAGAAGTGGGTTCCCCTTCATCAGAGGTGTCCAGGAAGGTTAGAGCTCTGGCGCGTTCCCGCCTTTGCTTCCGCTGCATTCTGACCTCCTGTAAGGCTTTTTCACGGGCTTGTCCTTCTCGGGATAGTCGCAGTTGTTCGAACTCTGTGAGCTGTTCGAGTTCACCCCCGTAGTTCAACGACTCACGAGTTTTCCAGGAGTCATGAGCATTAGAGTACCCAGTCCAGCGAACCAGAAATTCTTCTACTTCCTTGCCTCCTCGCGTAGGTTTCACTCTTCGAGCCAGAATCTTAGACACATGTGTCTGGGACTGTCCATCCACGAGAACCTTGGCAGGAGTAGGTATTTGCCGACGCAGCGCAAAAGCTTCATCCGCGGTGCGGTATTCCTTGAGGCGATGCTGCGCAAAGACGTCGTGGATACGCCATTTAGGGGGCAACTTGAGCCGATAAGCCACCGGGGCGCCTCTGTCAATTTCGGGTAGCTCTCGCTGCTGGTCACTCAAGAACCTCTCGGTGATGGGTAAGGGCCCGTGCCAGCGAGGTCCCAGCTTCCTGAAGGATTCGCGGTTCATGATATTTTCAGTGAGATGCTTGGCATCTACCCAGACCAAGTCTCCCAACTGAAAGGATTTGGCGGCGTGACGCTGGTCAAACTGATGTCGCTGGCGTTGCTGCGCCAGTTCCAGCTTAGTGCGGGCGTCCTCCAGTTGAGCCGCGAATTTACTAGCCATCTCGTGTGCGGTACCTTCTCCACCCTTACGCTCGGAGTGTTGTCCTGCAGCCGCTTGCAGGAACAGGTCCAGCTGCGACATAGGAGAGTGCCCCAAAACCAACTCAAACGGGGTAAAGCCAGTTACATCGCTCCGCGTATCGTACGGCGTATTAAGACCATATTTAAAAACGCGACGGATATAAAATCCAAGATTAAATACTTATAGCGTTAATATTGGGATTGCTTATATGCAGCCGCCCCGGAACGTGCAGGTGCAATAAAGGGACACCAATGCCTGCCGGAAGGGCATTCTTAAGGTTTGAGGTAGTCGAGGGCTTAGGTCCTCCCAAACGTTATTTGGGGATTTGCGTGAATCCAATTTCTCGCAAAGATTTGGCATGCTACTTCTTTACATCATCTCTAGAGATGTACGAATGCAACTGTTCCCATCGGTTTCTCGCAACGCCCCAAGTAACGTTTGTTCAACAGCCCATATGGACGTACTTCCTGCGTTGGTTTGCGTATTTAGTAACTTACACGCGCCATCCCGGATGTGCCGCAGGGCTCCAAGCGTGTGAACCAAATGACCAAATGAAACACAGATGCACACATACAGCGTTGAAAATATGTTTAAGTCGTTGATATTACTATTTCTTAGCGTTCCCTTCGGCAGGATACCGAAGGGAATGCCGTTTTGCGGATGCCGGTTCCCGCTTCCGCCACACGAAGCGGGGAATCCGGGATCTGCTTCCAGTCACCGAATCTGTGCGGGGATGCTTCCTAGCGTTCATAATACCTTATATTAAACATTATTCGCTTCTAATGTATCGCGAAGAGTTATCAATCTCTTCATTAATCTACCCTGTTGCACTAGGTTTTCACAGTGTAAAGCGCTTAAGAAGCGCGAACGGAAGCGGACAGATTCCAGAAAGATACCGGTGCGATTTCGATAACGGTTTAGATGTTCTTCCTATTTAATCGAACGGCTGTACGGAATTTGTAAACAATGAAAAATATAATTCGCATCTGAGGAATCGAAAAGGAATCCGTCGCGCTTTTCATTACACTCTTAATACGCCGTATATCGTTTATGGCGAACTCTACGTTAGCACACCACAAGTCCCAGTCCTCCGGATTGCTGCCTACGAAAGACCGTAGCATGTCTTCTACCACGCGGTTGGTGTGTTCAGCTTGTCCGTCCGAACGAGGGTTGTAAGGCGTACTGGAGGCCACTTTGGTTCCCATAAGTCTCATCAACTCCTTCCACATCATAGCATCCTGAAAACGAGGGTCCCGATCGGAGACAATCTTCATAGGAGTACCATGTAGTTTCCAAACGTGGTCGAAGTAGATTCGAGCTATAACCTCAGCGGAGCTGTCCTGGAAGTTCAATGGGATAATGTGAACCATTTTGCTGAGCTTACAAGTGAAAGTGGCAAAGGCATCGTGATTCCGCGCCGTGACTGGGAGTCCGGTGACAAAGTCCACGCTGACCACTTGCCATAGTCGCGTAGGAAAAGTGTGGGGGTTCAGCAATCCATCCGGTTAGGAATTTCTCGGTCGCACCGCTTGACAGATAGCGCAAGATGACACCCAGCGTCCCACATCTTCCGCCGCCCCTTTCCACCAGAAGCGTCGCAGTACTCGTTCCAGAGTTTTGTCCCTGCCCGCGTGTCCAGCTGAAACAGATGCATGCGCTTCTTGCAGCACTACCTCGCGAAGCGGTGAATCTTCTCCCAGTACCAACTGATAGCGTCCAGCGCTCACCCTCCACAAAACATCTCCCACCACGCAGAAGTCACGAGTGCGTTGATGCGGAGCTTCTTGGATTTCCTTCCTCAAAGTCTGTAGTGGGCCAGGTCGCCCATATTCCGCTTGCAGCGCTTTGAGAAACTGGCCTCCTGATATCTGCTGATGCAGGTCTCGAACGCTGGCCGCCTCTCCAGTACGCACGATAGGAGGAGGTGAACACGTCCTTCTTTCCCGCTTGACACGCTGTCGAGCTGGCGGGGCGTACACCACTAGCAGAGGCCAAGGAATATCCAGAAGGGCTCCATCCGGAGCAGCGAACATCTGCACAGGTTCTCCTTGAGCGTCATGTGTGGGTATAATGTACGCCACTCTCATTCCCGCAGATCTGAACAACTGCCGCCACTGGGGCATGCGAGACTGAAAATCCGGAAGGACAAAGAGAGCTGAAGTATTCTCAGGGTCCAGACGCCATTCTTCCACATATCTCCTCAGTACGGCCTCGATGGTCAAATGGTTGGAGGAGAAGGGAGGATTGCACCAGACGTTCAACCCTCGCCAGTTTTCCTTCAAGCAGTCCGTCCAGTAGCGATTGACCTGACGATTCTTTCCTCCCAAGTCGCAACAGGCGTCCACCTCGAAAGGTCCATATTCTTGACTCAAGAAATCGAACATGTCCGCACGGAACTTCCAGTCCTGTCGGTCGCTGGGCTCCAGGAGTCTGGTTGAGGCCTCGCTGCACTTCGGCGTCGCTGAGTTATCAGCAGGGGTCTTCCTGGGAGAAGGAGGCGAGGAAGCTGTCAGTTTGCCAGAGCGCGTCTGAACTGCCAGAGTTGCTTCCTCGTACCCGGTTTCGGCCAGCTGCAAGGTATGTAGTGCGTCCAGCCAGAGTTGAGGGGAGTCCATCCAGGTGAGAGCCCCACTGTACGCGAGGACTGGGTCAGGATCTTTGGTCTTGGCGCTGTTGGAC
This sequence comes from Cymbomonas tetramitiformis, assembly GCA_001247695.2. NCBI lineage: Eukaryota > Viridiplantae > Chlorophyta > Pyramimonadophyceae > Pyramimonadales > Pyramimonadaceae > Cymbomonas > Cymbomonas tetramitiformis. The sequence continues at coordinate 5,034 of LGRX02013633.1, forward strand.
TTGCGTTCCTTCAACTTGTTGGGATCTACCACTCCCAGTGGAGCTCGTCCTTGGCGAGACTCTTTACCAGCTGCCGGTCTGAACTTGCTGACGGTGTTCGCGGCCGAGGGAGGTCGCTGCGGTTTCCCAGTAACCGGGTGCACAAAGCCCGCTTCTACCAGTCCTTCTCTCGCGGAGATTTCCTTGTAGTCGGGTCGCCTGGACAAAGCGTCTGGAACCCAGAGTAGCGCCCCAGGGATGTACTCCATCTCGGGTACCCCTACCTCCACTAGATCCATGTACCATCGGGCTTGGCGTCGGCTGAGAGGTTGTCCAGGTGCCATTAACCAGACTAGGGGCTTATGGGCACCCTGCAATTGAAACTCGGTCCAGATGAGGTAGTGTCTCCAAGTTTGCGTAGTGCAGTGATGGAGAGCACAGAGTTCTCTTTCGCCAGCATGGTAGTTCTGCTCGGCTCCATTAAACTGTCTGCTCTCAAAGGCGATAGGTTGCAATCCATTTCCCACGTCTTGCATCAGTACTCCCCCCAGCGTCACTCCACTGGCGTCAGTTTGTACCACGAAAGGATGCCGTCCTTCGGCCGCCGCTTTCATATCGGGTAGCGCCAGATTGGGGGAAGAACATAGCGCCTTCTTAATTTCCTCGAAGGCCCAACGCTGCATGGGTCCCCATAGCCAAGCGACATCCCCTTTTGTGAGCTGGGTCAAAGGTTGTGCTACTTCGGAGCAGCCCAGCATGTACCGCCGGTAGTAGTACCCGGCTAACCCCAAGAATTGACGCACATGCGTGGCGTTTTCCAGAGCGGGCCAGTCCCTGATGGCGGCCAGCTTGTCATGTTGAGGTTGACTTCCTTCACGTGAGATAACGTGCCCCATAAAGCGTATCTGGGCCTGCAGTAGCTGACACTTAGACTCCTTGAGGTAGATGCCCTGGTTCTCACAGACTTCTTCGAGAAATTGCTGGAGATGGGAAAGACGCTCCTCCAAGGTGTTGCTGAAGAGGATGCAGTCGTCCAGGAATATTCTTACAAAAGGAAGATGTCCCAGAGCGCGCTGCATGCGTCGCTGATAGCAGGAAGGACTGTTGGTCAACCCCATGGGCATCACCAAGCACTCATACGAGCCATAGGGAGAGGTGAACGCAGTCTTTTCCACATCCTCAGGCGCCATGACCATCTGCCAGAACCCATCGACTGCATCGAAGGAGGAGAAGTACTTGGCCCCGTGCATGGAGTCGAACAACTGCTGAATGTCTGGAAGTGGATATTTGTCCTTGACGGTCAGGCTGTTGATGGCTCGGAAGTCGCAGACCATTCTGAGTACTTCAGGTTTCCCAGGCTTGGGAACCATTAACAATGGTGCAGCGAACGGACTTGAGGAAGGCCTGATGTAGCCCTTGCTCAGGAGTTCATCCAGGCGTTCTCGCAGTTGAGTCAGCTCCACCATGGACATCTTATAGGGTCTCTTAGCGGGCGCGATGCCATTCCAGCCCTCTTGCAGTCTCACATGGGCCACTTCATCTTTTCGCAGGGCGTCAAAGTTGGGCAGCGCTTCGCGAATTACTCGAGGCGAAAAGGACTCGATCAGCTTTTGAAACTTCTTTCTCCATTCTGGGGAGATGGAAGGGTCCTCCAAATTCTCACTGGTGGCCACCGCTGATAACATCGAAGTCCCTACCAAAGGTGTCGCATAGGCCACTAAGATGTCGTGTGGTGTCGCGGCGCTGTCCATTCCCGCGTATCTGCGCCGATAGGCTTTGATCTCCTTGGTCGCTTGGGCCGCTGATAACATTACCATCGGTTCCAGAGCCATGGCGGTTCTCTCGCCTTTGCGCGTGGAGCTACGCCCCGGCGAACATCCCCGTATCCGCACGGATTTGCCATGATGACGAAACTTGACTGATCCCCACCCATCATAGTCCAGCGTGGCCGGCGAGAGGTGTCTCAACCACCTTCCTCCAAGTACAATGTCCACTTTGATGCCCAGAGGAAGTACTCGCATCTTGATGACTTCGGAGTACGTCCCTTCTGAAGTCTCCGCTGTCAGCTTGCCGTAAGCGACTTGCGCAGAGGTCTGCACTGACCCATCCGCGAGGGTAACGTTCAGCGGCGTCCCATTAGTTCAGCGGCGTCCCATTAGCGCGAACCGTGAGGTTCAATCTCTTGACGCACTCACTGGAGATGAATTCATCCGAGGCACCAGAATCCACCAGCACGCGCACTCGCTGTCCCTTCTGCAAAGCCCAGAACACCAATAGCAGCGTTCCCTCTTTGTCCCGAACCGCAGTCAGCTGGCTGCCCTGGTTCCACATTACTTGACCATCGCGTCGCAGATGTGCACAGATGGCTGCTCGCACTGGGTGATGCAAAGGTGCGCGCTGCTTAGACCGGATAGGTCTTGTGCGAGGTGGTGCAGGCTGAGAAAGAGGATCCGGACCAAAGTACCACCCACCCTCCAGGTCGCGATCTGCTTGTAGCTGCCGCTCCTTAGCGCGTCGCTCCTGTCCTTGAGCGCGTCGTCTGGCGCGGCTCTGCGTGCGGCTTTCTAGAGGGTAAGAGCGAAGAGGTTGGAGGGCAATCTCCTCCTCCTCTTCCTCCCCAGAGCTATCTTCTGGTTCGGAATTTTGAGTGAAAGAGGTGGGTTCTTCTTCCCGCGGTGCAGCCTGGGCGTTGGTGACGTTCGCTGGTGCTGCCACTGCTTCATTACCTTCCAGAATCGGCCGCAGACGGTGGCGTTGCTGTTTCTGAATGGCCAGTAGCAGTTCCAGGTGGGTTTCCTCCTGGATGGGTTTCAGGGGAGTCGGCTCCACTCCTTCTGTCACCGTTGTCAGCACACTTTGGTTGTTCTCCGATCTGGCGACGGCCAACTGTCGCTCCATCAACTGATGCGTGAAGTTGAGCGACCGCTGGGAGTCCTCGAGGTCTGAAATGTCCCCAGAAGTTGCGGGCTGAGAACTGGATGGAGATAGGGTCAAATCAAGAGTTGCCTCTGGATTCGCATCTGATGGTTCCGCTGAGTCCAGGGAGGGTTGATCACCATTTGCTGTCGATGGTAGGGCCAGGTGAGCGGCCTCCTCCGCAGCTTCCCTTTCTCGCTGGTTCCATTGGTGCACCCGGTATAGGCTGCACCAGGCGTCTGGAATTCCTACATCTCCACCAGAACCTGGGATAGTACCGCACTCGGTCTCCAGAGATAGCTGAACTGCTCCTTCGGTTATCGTCAGGTCAGGGGTGACCTTCCCATGCCATCTGTACCAGCGGCGGCGGTATCTGCGCCACCCTTCTGGCACCCATGCATCTCTCCATTTCTCATTCTCCTTTACCAGCGCCGCCGCGGCCATGTGCTCCGGGTGCGTCATCTCTCTCCAAGCTCGCGTGCGATCCGCCAGTGACTCTGCTCGAAGTCCCGGTGATTCCTCTCCCAACCTCGTAACCTCTGCCTCATGCTGCAGTCGTTCTCGTACAGTCTTCGGGGTTCTGCTGCGAGGTTTCCCAGTGCGCTTGCGCGCTGCGCTCGTAGTGCGCGCTGCGCTTGAGGCTGACGCACTCTCTGCCGAGGCTGGACACGCTGCTGGTCGAGACGTCGAAGGGAACACCTCAGGTCGAAGTTTAAAAGGTGGGGGTTCTGAAGCTGGACCAGTTTTTGAAGTTCCACCCCCTTCCTCCCCACTGTCGTCCAGAGGGTGTGAAACCGCGGGCAGCGTTACATCCTGCATCCGCTGCCGCAAGGCTCGCATACGCTCCACCGGAGCCTTTCTCGGTACCCGCGGTCGAGGAGCTTTACGCCAGGGGGTGTTGAGTGGGTTGAAGGTCCACTGGGTCTCCTCTTCCTGACCATCATCCTCATCCAGTGCTGCCAGTACTGGTGTCTCAGGGTTAGGGTTAGGGTTAGGGTTAGGGTCATCCCCAAGGTCTGGGGGTTCAACGCGGGGCGTTTCGCCACGCTCGCGTCGTGGAGCTGGACAGCGGTTACCAGTTCCAAGGGAGCGATCCACACTGAACATAACGGGAGGCTTGGAGCGCTCAGGCGACGAAGTGGGTGATCTTCGTGGCGACCGCTGATGGCGCCGGGACACCAAGTGATGTTCTCGCCGGTCCTGCTCAGTGGAAAGGTTCGCTGTATAAACAGCAGTTCTGGTTAACGAGGGTTCATCCCGTAGGGTTCTGGTTCTGTCGAGATGGCGTTGTCGCCTCTGATCGACAGACCAGGTGAATCCATACCCTCGAGCAGCCAGAGGGTTGGGGGGTGGCGGAGGATCCTTCTGGATATTCCCTCGGTTGTGGGCGAAGGCTGTACTTCTTGCCCAGGGGCGGTTACCCATACCGCCCTGTCGCCGGCGTCCCGCCGGCGGGAGGACATTCAGTCCTCCTCCTCCGCAGATTGCTGACCCGAGGAGGACGCTGCGGCCGATTCCTCGTTCTGAAAATACTCCAGCGCTTCCGCTTCATCTTCCAAATCCTCCCATTCTGTCTCCAGCGCTGCGATATGAGATTCATTCGCAGCGCGGCGGCGTGCCAAACGAGCTGGGGCGTCAGCAATCCAGGCTCGTTTCTTGGCCTCGTCGGGACAGTTAGCCCATAAATGGGAGTCAGAGTTGCAGACGTAGCATCGGCGTGGCGGCCTGGTCAATCCCGCCGGGCTGGGAGGCACGACGTGTTGCACTCTAAGGTCTGCGGGGTCGAGGTCAGTAGCGCCTTCCTCCCCAGCGTCCTGCACGGCGTTAAGTCTTGAGGACGAGCGACCATTCCTCCAGGCAGGACTTCGGTTCGCAGGTGCAGAGGCGGGAGAGGTTCGCGCTGCAGTCAGAGCTTCACTGCGCTCCAGTTTGGTGGCCACAGTGATGATATGCTGCAGCGCGGTGGATCCGGGATGATTGCTCTCCCATCCCGCTGGACTTTGCAGATCCAACCGATCCTCAATAAGGCGATCCATCACAGCTTGCTTCAGTCGCAGTCCAGACCAGAACTGATATAATAGCTGCTGCTGACTGATGGCGTGGCAGTTGGGCATGGCGTCGGCCAATAACTGCACTACCTCGTGCCAGGATACCAAACGAGTGGCGAACAAACGCGCAGTCTCTTCTCGTCGCTGCGCCATGCGCATCACGGTCCCCGCCAGTCCTACCAGCGCGATGTCATCCAGCACGCTCCTGGCTACGTCGGCCAGGAAAGGCGCCAAAGTGGCGTAACGCCGGTTCCAGGCCTCCGAGTTCAACATACCACCTTTCTTGAGAAAAGTCAGGGATCGCGGCTGTAGTTTGCGTTGCGCCACTTCCTTCAAGATCTCCGGCATGGTGATCATGGTCAGGTCTAGGCGATAAGAACTCATGCGACCCAGGGCGAAGGTGACTACGCCCATTGACAGAAAATTGACCAGCGCTTCAGAAAAAGGTGGAAGCGCGGCAATGTCGGCGTCAGTGGTGATTAGTTCAGCGGAGGAGGGGTACATAGGAATGTCTCTGATCAGCTTGAGCACATCAGCCACTGTCTTGGATTCTCGGTAGACATCGCCTGGGGAAGCCGCTCCCATAAGGTCGTGGTGCCCTGGAAATTGAGAAAGGCGCTGGTCCACCGGCAGGAGTCCCGGAGCCGCTGGCAAGGAATTTCCAGGCGATCTGTACTCTTCCGCGCTGGGAACACCAGAGGGAAACCGGTTGACGCCCAGTCTTGCCGGTACAGTGGCGGGAGTGGGTTGGTTGCCGGCAGCCATTCAACGACGATCGCTCGAAATTGGAAGACGCCACTCCTTCCAATTTTTTTTTTTTTTGTTTTTGGTTTGAAATGCTTCCAAAATGATCATGAGTGACCGGAATGTCGTTGGTTCATCGCCGGGTGCCCCGTACGGCCGTGTGTCGCTTGAATTGGATAGGGTTTCCTTACGTATGTACCCGACTAACCCGTGATAGTGCGAAACAGATAGCAAGTTCGGAGTGGTTTGAGTTATAGTTTGTTATATGCTTATGAAATGCTTCCAAAATGATCATGAGTGACCGGAATGTCGTTGGTTCATCGCCGGGTGCCCCGTACGGCCGTGTGTCGCTTGAATTGGATAGGGTTTCCTTACGTATGTACCCGACTAACCCGTGATAGTGCGAAACAGATAGCAAGTTCGGAGTGGTTTGAGTTATAGTTTGTTATATGCTTATGAAATGCTTCCAAAATGATCATGAGTGACCGGAATGTCGTTGGTTCATCGCCGGGTGCCCCGTACGGCCGTGTGTCGCTTGAATTGGATAGGGTTTCCTTACGTATGTACCCGACTAACCCGTGATAGTGCGAAACAGATAGCAAGTTCGGAGTGGTTTGAGTTATAGTTTGTTATATGCTTATGAAATGCTTCCAAAATGATCATGAGTGACCGGAATGTCGTTGGTTCATCGCCGGGTGCCCCGTACGGCCGTGTGTCGCTTGAATTGGATAGGGTTTCCTTACGTATGTACCCGACTAACCCGTGATCGTGCGAAACAGATAGCAAGTTCGGAGTGGTTTGAGTTATAGTTTGTTATATGCTTATGAAATGATACTAAACATGATCATGAGCTGTGCATGCATGGGAAACAAGTCAAGAACGGATGCTTGTGGCAAACAAGTCAGCAACAAATGCTTGTGGGATGCACTTATTTTGAAGTGTACTGTCAAGTAGTAAACAATAGCAAAACTAAACGAATAGCAACTACTTCCCCGCCATCGAGTGGAAAAGCTCGAGGATCTTCTCGGACTTGCCCTCCTCGCCTTCTTCGGCATCAACATCCCCCGAGACGATCTCCTTGTGGATGTTGAGCTCGATCTCCGCAGCCGCCACCGTATCGTCGTTCTCGCTCTTCAGATCGGCTGCGAGTTTTTTTGCAGCCTTCTGGCAAGCCGATAAAAATGCGCGGAGCTCGTCTCCGCGCATCCTTTTCTGCGGTGGCTTTTCCGGGGTCCTTTTCCCGGGGACCGCCGGGGGAGCCATGAGCTCCTTGAGCTTCCCTTTTTGGCCTCCCTGCTCCGTGTTGCTCAGCAGGTGCTGGGTACACGCCACCATCCCTTCGTGGGCGGCGGGGTTCTCCCCTTGGCCCGACCGACCGGCCGCCAGGCTGGTGAACTGCGAATACATGTTGAACATGAGCGCCATATGGGCGCCCT
>LGRX02013634.1:0-13868 GCA_001247695.2 Cymbomonas tetramitiformis
GCGCAAGTTTCCAGGCGGAAAGCGTTCATTAGCTAATGAACGCTTTCCGCCTAGAGACAGGCTCAAGGCGCGCGTTTCCAGGCGGAAAGCGTTCATTAGCTAATGAACGCTTTCCGCCCAGAGACAGGCTCAAGGCGCGCAAGGGACGTACCGAAACGTGCGCAACAGGTATTTCGCCACCAAGGCTGAGGTCATCAGGCACTGCCGGTGGCCGCCTGCTTTGCCAAAAAGGAGCTGTAATCGACGATTTCCACGCCGTGTTTACATAGCTCGCTATATAGAATTCTTTGCTTTTTCCTTGGTTTTCTGCCCTACTTTTCAAATCTTGCAAAGCTGAAAGCCGATTCGTGTGCTTAGGACAGCTCAGGTCTTCCTCAAAATTATCGCTGTCTAGTTCGATCACAGTGTGCTTGTTTTGTTTAAGAGCGACGAAATACAAAATTGGAATTTTGTTTTCAATTATACTATACGCAACACGTCTTTCTGTAAGAAGATGACCTCCTTCTACAGTCGTAGAGCTGTATTGAGGAAAACTGTAAATCATTTCTTCACCCATATCGTTTGGGTCTTCAGGGTGGATTATTATTCGCAAGGTGTCTGCAGGATTGTCGGATTGTAGCGTTCTAATAATGCTCCACTTGTGGCCAAGGTACAACTGGAAAGTATGATTTTCCCTCAGTGCTTGAAATGTTTCTGCTGTCGCCATACTGAAATGAGAGAAATTGGCTGTCAACTGTGAAAGGGGTGTGTGTGAAAGAACTTTGGAAAAGTGATGTAACTTTAGCAAAATATTGTAAGTCATTTCTGGCGGCTGAAAATGACATGTCAAATATCGATGACGATTTCCGTCAAAAATGACATCTGCTGTCGCTTTCTGATTCGGTCTGTTCAGATCAAGGATATAATTTTAAGATATGCTGGTGTCATTTGCGCTGAAATCGAGAATCGATCGATTCAGTAAGATAAAAATTCTCCGTTGACTCGCAAGTTCATATCATTTTCAGAACGAAAAAAACGGCTTCATAAGCTAATGACGGCTAATTTTGACGAAAATATGTTTTCTATTCCTTTTGATGAGGGTTGCGAGATTATCTGCAAACCGTGCCCGGGAATAGTTATTGAAGATTCTATGGAAATAGGGGCTGACTTTTTTGATAATGAGCCAATTCCAAGCACAGCCCCGAGCGCAAATACGCAATTGGTTCTTTGGAAAGCGCCTTTGACGTCTAGATCGGAAGTTAGCTCTAATTCTTCACGCGTTTCCGGGACACGCGCTTTGCGCGAAATTGACTTACAAGAGATAAAAAGCAAACTAGAATCAGAATTTTCAGAGACAAGTTTAGATTTGCTTAATGAAGACCCTCTTCGGTGCATTAACGGTGAAGTAAACAAGCAGATTGTAACGCGCAAACCGTACGAATCCGACATACGCAAGAAAAAATATACAGGCGTAATTAGTATCAAGCAGCGACGTTTGCAGGCTGACAGTATATCAATGGCAGAAACCATTAAGTGCAATTGCAAGTCGTACTGCTGTCTATCTTTCTCATCGGCAGATATTAAGTCCTTTCGCGAAAATATTTTCAGTATGTCGCAAAAAGATAGGAAGGAATACTTCATCAAAGACTTGCTAAAAAACAGTTCACGATCTGAAGACAAATTCGACTTCAAATACTTTTTGGCCAAGAAGCAGGTATGTTTTTTTTTGAACTCGTTCATTAGCTAATGAACGGTCTCTGGCCAAAGCGCGACTCACACTTAGACACTTTGGCTGCGGTAACCGTTCATTAGCTAATGAACGGTCTCTGGCCAAAGCGCGACTCACACTTAGACACTTTGGCTGCGGGAACCGTTCATTAGCTAATGAACGGTCCCTGGCCAAAGCGCGACTCCCACTTAGACACTTTGGCTGCGGGAACCGTTCATTAGCTAATGAACGGTCCCTGGCCAAAGCGCGACTCACACTTAGACACTTTGGCTGCGGGAACCGTTCATTAGCTAATGAACGGTCCCTGGCCAAAGCGCGACTCACAATTAGACACTTTGGCTGCGGGAACCGTTCATTAGCTAATGAACGGTCCCTGGCCAAAGCGCGACTCACAATTAGACACGTTGGCTGCGGGAACCGTTCACTAGCTAATGAACGGTCCCTGGCCAAAGCGCGACTCACAATTAGACACTTTGGCTGCGGAGGAGAGTGCTGACGAGCATGCGACGGCCGTCCCGCCTGCAGACGTGCAGTGTTGGGGGTGTCTCCCAAGCGTCTTAAATTGGCATGACCTACCAAAACCCTTATGCTTTTTTTGGATAATGTGTTAATAATTTTTGAGTGACGGTGTCTTTTTTTTGTAGCAGGTGTGCTTTAAGTTCTACTATATGGCTTACGGCATCAGCTACGGGTATCTTCAAGACTGTCGAACACGCGTGCTCGAGGGCCGACACACGTTTGTTCATGGATTGACGTACGAGGAGGACAACCGCAAGGTCTCCCTGAAACGCGAGTCGGTCGTCGCATGGCTCGAGAAATACGCGGACGAATACGGACAACCCCAACCTCACAAACCCGAGAAGCACCTTTCAGATGGATTGACCATCGAAGAGCTGTGGGACGAGTACCTTCAGAGCTTGGGTGAGAATGAGGAGAGCAAAAAACTCTCTCTCAGTTACTGGTACAAAATATTTGAAGAAGATTGCAGCAAGTGGCTAAAGATTCCATCGGTGAACCGATTTTCTCACTGCGATGTTTGCGCGTCCTTCAAGTTATTGAAGGAAGGCTTAACCAAATCTCAAAAAGGTGAATATTCATGAATAGCTTTGTGATGTGTTTATATGTTTATGTAATTTGTTCACTGACCCGAATTTGTGTATCATGCACAGGGCAATACAACGGGCCTCTCAACAAACATCTGGCAATCGCACGAGCGGAGCGCCAGAAGTTCTACAAACATGGTCGTAAAGCGAATATGACCAAGAGCATTGCCATGAACAAAACTTGGCATAAGTATGCCTCGGTGATCATCGATGGCATGACGCAGTGGACCACCCGACTGCCACACTTTCGACGTATCCCTAAACATCTGGACTCTAAGGACTTCCTTGACGTGCACAACATGGGGAGCATGATCGAGAACGTGGGCCGCTTCATGGATTTCAACTACGCCAACTTCAAGGACGATGCGAACTTCCTTGTCAACGTTTTGCACCGGGATATCCTCCGCATTCAAGAGCATCGACGCAACGGGGACGGGGAAAATTCATACCCGATGCCGGAAGTATTGTATGTACAGCTTGACAATGTGAGCACCAACAAGAGCAAGTTGATGTTGGCATACGCAGCTTGGCTGGTGCACACGGGCGTCTTTCGCAAGGTGAAACTCAACTTTCTGTTGGTGGGACATACGCTCGAGAACATTGACCAGATGTTTTCACGCTTCTCCGTGCGTCTACGACGCAAGCAAGCTTGGACGCTCGACGAGATGATAGAGGTCGCACAAGAATGCTTTACGGATGGTGTAATATGCGAGCACACCGAGAAGATCTTCGACTTGAGCTCTTGGTTTGATGGTCACGTCTTCGATTGCCACAATATTTTGGCACAGCAGGCTTTCAAGTTCAAGATGAACGAGCACGGCGAAGTGGGCATGCAGTACAAACAGTATTCCATTTCACCAAAATGGTTACCCGAGACTCCATTGCCAAAGCTTGTTTCTATACCCCCTGTCGCGGGGCCTGGATACATCAAGCCGATTCCTTTTACCGAAGAAGGCATCGAAAAGCTTGAGCATACCTTACAGGCGTTGAAGGACATTTTGGGCACAAAGCTCACGGAGGTGCACGAAAAGTTTTGGCGCGAGGATGTCATCGAGAAACAGCGCCACCTAACTGCTGGTGGAGAATGTCAAGCGCCCGCGATACCCTTCCAGCATCCCGAGAAAATCGCCATCGAGCGCAATGCCACCTTGGTTCGACTGATAGAGGCGCCCGCGTTGGCGATAGAAGCTGCCGGGGCTGCCGCCGTCCCCGCTATACCCGTGCGCATCCAACGCCGAATTGATCGAGCGCCGATAGAAGTGTACAACGGTAAACGGAAACACCAAGGTCGAGCCCAAAAGCGAGCAGAGCAGTACGTGGACAACGCCCAGTGGGAGGTCACCTACGGCCAGATGACAGTCGGCAGCTTTGCGGTGGCTCTCGCGGTGGAATCTGAAAACGACAAGTTCGCTTTCCGCGTACAACTGAAGCGAAGCGAATGGTCGGATCCGTTGTACTTGGTGAAGGTGGAGGCGCGCTATCCGTCAACTCAACAGCTGCAATATCGCTATTTCCAACCCAAAAAGCACACCGACACCAAGAAGAAGCACCTCGGCAAGCAACTTGCGAGTCACGTAGGAGCTTTCGCAGCGCCACCGGGGCACCGACCGTCTACCGAGACTTTCGATAAGAATGAAATAGTGCTGGCATGGAATGTGGATGCGAAAGACCCCGAACGGAGTATACCGAACGAGCAATACGCGCAGATAGTCGTCGCTTTGCTTGCACAACAATCCAAACGCACGCGCAAGGACCTAGGTGACTTGAATGAATCGGATGATTCCGATGAAGACGAAGCTTTTGATAATTGCGTAGCGGTAGCGGTAGCACCTGATGTGGACGCGTAAAGCAAGACGAAAAAAAAACATGTAAATAATATGTGTATAACGTGTATATAGATTCTGAGTCAAAAGTTCTTTGTGTTTTCACTCCTCCTAGATTTCGAAAAAGTGCATTTGACCTCAATTTTGTACCATAAAAACCATTAAATCTAATGCACAACCTGCACTTGCATGTTCTTGACTGTTAAAATGCGGCTTTTTAATCCTATCATGAGGTAAATAAGGCAATATCATTTTCACATGAGAATATCATTTTCATCGAATAGTGTGTTGGTACTCCAAGGTACTGCATTGTGTGTAGTAGCTTGTTGTGGTCCACTGAGCCATATGCATTTTCGAAGTCTACATACAGGCCATGCAGTTCCCGTCCTGAGACATTCGCATCCTCTATTGCGTTGGTCACTCAGGTCTGGTGAGTTGTCTGAGTGTGTTCCTTTTTTCCCTGGAGCCTTCTTGCGCCTGGGCTAGTATTCCCTGTGTTTCGCAGAACATGGAGAGCATGTTTGCTATCTGCGAGGTGTATAGCTTGAATACTCCCTCTAGTAAGGCTATAGGCCTATAGTTTTGCTGTAGGGTGACATCTCCTTTCTTGTGGTGAAAGCAGAATGTCCCTCTCTTCCAGGTGAGGGGGACGTGTTTGCTGTTCCACATCTCCAGCATGAGCGCATGTAAGGCGTCGTGGAAGTCCTCTGGCATGTACTTGAGAATTTCCTTGGGGGTTCTGGTGGGGCCTGGTGCTTTGTTGTTGTTTAGGGTGTGTACCGCCTTGCTGTAGCCCTGTCTACCTATCGTGAGGTCCAGCCCCTTGGGGTCCGGTCTTGGTGCCTTTATGAGGCGCTCTTTATGAGCTGGGTCTTCCCATGGTGGGGGTGCTAGGTCGGGCAAACTACGGTGTTCCATCCTGTATGGTGCCGAGTGGGCCATGTGGTCCACTAGTGCGTTTGCAATGTTCTTATGGCCTGGCCACAGGGCTGCTTACAGGTCGCGGACGGGCTGCCGTACATACATTGCATATCTTGCGGGCGCGTGAGATATGCAAATGATACGGGGAAGTTATTACACGTTGTGAGAAGTATTTAGAGGTCATCCGTAGGCAATGAGAAGCAAAATTTCACATCGGGACATATTCACGGGGTGCTGGGGAGCTAATTTCGTCTGTAAAATGGCTGCAAAGCAGAAATTGCATATCTTGCGGGCGCGTGAGATATGCAAATGATACGGGGAAGTTATTACACGTTGTGAGAAGTATTTAGAGGTCATCCGTAGGCAATGAGAAGCGAAATTTCACATCGGGACATATTCACGGGGTGCTGGGGAGCTAATTTCGTCTGTAAAATGGCTGCAAAGCAGAAATTGCATATCTTGCGGGCGCGTGAGATATGCAAATGATACGGGGAAGTTATTACACGTTGTGAGAAGTATTTAGAGATCATACCTAGGCAATGAGAAGCGAAATTTCACATCGGGACATATTCACGGGGTGCTGGGGAGCTAATTTCGTCTGTAAAATGGTTGCAAATCAGAAATTGCATGTCTCGCGGGCGCGTGTGATATACAATATTAGAAATCACAATGTTAGAAGTCATTGCAAGTTATCAGAAGTTATCACAATGCATCATCACATGAATACTTTCACTTTGCCCTAATGATACGCATATTATTGCAGTTGCAGGAGTTGGGGCACTAGCAGTTGCCGGGTGGCGGGTGCTAAAGCTACAAGCGCATGCCCTACGGGGGCATCGCCTACATTCCTAGGAGTTCACCGCCTATCTATCGTGGCATGCTAAACTGTAACTCCTCTATCGAGACGCCCGAGGCCCTACCCAAGTCAGAGGTGGTATTCAATGGCGTGGGCTGCAGCTGCTGGAGTTGCTGGAGCTGCTGGAGCTGCTGGAGCTGCTGGAGCTGCTGGAGTTGCTGCAGCTGTCGGGCCTGTGGTTGCTGAAGGAGCATGGGCTGGGACTGCTGCAGAAGGGGTTGCAGCTGCTGGGTCTGCTGGAGCTGCTGGAGCTGCTGCAACTGCTGGAGCTGCTGGAGCTGTGGAGCTGCTGGAGCTGTTGCAACTGCTGGGGCTGCTGGAGCTGCTGGAGCTGTTGCAACTGCTGGGGCTGCTGGAGCTGCTGGAGCTGTTGCAACTGCTGCGTCTGGGGTTGTTGGAGCAAGAAGGGCTGGGGTTGCAGCGGTTGGAAGGCTTGCTGCAACAACGGAGGCTGGGACGCTTCCTGTCCTACTTGGAGCATCGGCACCGCCTGAGGCACCGCCTGAGGTTGCTGCTGAGGGCTTTGCTGCTGGGGGGGGAGGGTAGGTGGTGCCTCCGCTGTCGGCGCGCTGGGCGCATCTTCCCCTGGGCTTGCCATGAAGTCCGCCACTTGGCGCTCCAAGGCCCGCTGCTGGCGTTCCTCAGACAGCTTCAGCTGCTGGGTGAAGTGCGCCTCCTGCTGCTTCAGCATCTTCTGGCTCGCCTCCTCCTGCCTCGCTAACACCGCCGTTAGCTCCTCCACCGTGATTCCCCTCACCGATGGGGCCGCCTCGGTAACCTCCGACAGAGCGACAAGCGGTTGAGGGGGGGCCACCGTGCGGGCTGACGACGCCGGCGCCGCGCCCCTCGTTGACGCACGCCCCGAGGCCGGCATGCTTCCGCTGCCAGCAGAGGATCTCCTCCTTTTTTGACCCTTTGCTGAAGTTTGCGGGCCACCGCCACCCGAGCTCAAGCCCCTACCAACCTTACCCGCCGGCTGCTGCCGTATCCGCGGGAGGCTCAACCTCTCCGCCGGGTTTCCCTGGGAGTTGGCTCCCGCGAGTTGGCTCCTCAACTTCTTCCTCGGTGGGGTGCCGGCGGTATCCACGTCCTCGCCCTCGTCCTCCGCCGGGACGGCAATCGCCGACGCACCACCCTGCGGCTCTGCATTCGCACCCCCTCCCCACCGAGCAAGCACGTCCACGAAGACGTAGTCATCTTGCGTGTACTTCGGCGAGGAGAAGATGTCACCCTGAAGATCCTTTGCCGTCAATTGCCTCACGATCGGAGGCAAAGAGACACCTGTGAAGAGCCCACAATCGGACGTCGAGCTTGTCAAAAAGAAATTGGGGGCTACCACTTAGACAAAAGCAATTTCACCGCAAGCATGCTCAATGCATTCAAAGACAAAGAGGGTGACTGGTAGGTCCATGGACCCAGGCTGGGTCCAAGGGCGTGGTGGTAGGTCCATGGACCCAGGCTAGGTCCAAGGGCGTGGTGGTAGGTCCATGGACCCAGGCTGGGTCCAAGGGCTTGGTGGTAGGTCCATGGACCCAGGGTGGGTCCAAAAGTCGATCCTCCCGGCAATGCTCAGTAGTTGCGTTGCAACGAAATGGAACTTCAGTACACTCACAAAGACCACCTCACTAGAGCATTCAAAGACAAAGAGGGTTGCTGGTAGGTCCATGGACCCAGGCTGGGTCCAAGGGCTTGGTGGTAGGTCCATGGACCCAGGGTGGCTCCAAGAGTCGATCCTTCCGACAATGCTCAGTAGTTGCGTTACAAAGAGAATGCCGTACCGTTCTCCAAGCCGTAGTGCTTATGCAGGTTGATGAGCTTCGGGAAGAAGATTCTTGACCGTGTCCGACCTCTCTTCAGTCTTGAAGTGGGCGGCACCACGGGCCTTATCCGTGCTCCCCTGGTTGAGCCGGTTCATCCTGAAGATGTGCGTAAGGTGCGGGGTGGCGTATCTGCCGTGGATTGGCCCACCGCATATGGTGAACCACCCACGGTCTTTCACGTGCAAGATCGTCCCCGCAATATACGCGCCCTTGTGCCCTTGGTGATACACGACGGATCCCCTCTCGAAACGCCCCTTGGACTTTTCCGTGTACCCCTCCTTCCCATGCACCCCATCCCCCGCCACGTACACCACCGGTGCTAACCGCGGCAGATCACGGTGATGCACCCAACGGGGATAAAAAGCAACACGTTGCTCCAACGTGGCCTTCGCCCACCCCGGCCAATCCGCGGCAGCGGGCGCCTCCACGACCACCTCCGCCGCTGCGGGCTCTCCCGCCGCGGGGCTCCCCGTGATTGGGGGCGGAGCGACTACCACCTCCGCCGGTGCGGGCTCTCCCTCCGCGGGACCCTTTGTGATTGCGGCATCCTCCACCACCACCTCCGCAGGTGCGGGCTCTCCCACCGCGGGGCTCCCCGTGATTGGGGGCGGAGCCAACACCACCTCCGCCGGTGCGGGCTCTCCCGCCGCGGGACCCTTTGTGATTGCGGCATCCTCCACGACCACCTCCGCAGGTGCGGGCTCTCCCGCCGCGGGGCTCCCTGTGATTGGGGGCGGATCCACCACCACCTCCGCCGGTGCGGGCTCTCCCGCCGCGAGAACCTCCGTGCTCGTGGGGGCGGGAGCGTCCGCGGGTTGCTCCGCCGCTCCCGACGGCGCTTCAACATCCCCCTCACCAACCTCGGGGGGTGTGGCCGCTTCAAGGGGCGGTGGCCATTGCTTGAGCGCGCCTTCCAGCAGCAGGGCGCCTACTTTTGAGAGCTTCGCAGCGTCCTTCTCCGCTTGCGAGGTTGGGTAGACCGTGCGCTTCGCCATGCACTCCGGTCTACCACAATTGCTCACCTCCTCGATGCCTTTGCCTAGAAGGCAGACGTTGTGGTAGCTCGCACCGCAGTGCGAGCACTTGTGTACTCCACGTCCGTCGTCCTTCTCCCAGATGATGCAGCAGTCTTCAGGTGCTGGCGGTGGGGGTGAGGGCGGAGGAGGCATGTTCCCACCTAATTCATACCACACCAAAACCATGCGCGTTTACACAAGCAGGGTTTCGGGCATTATCCATACGCATGACTATAGGTTCTACCAACATGTGATTCGAAAAGGTGCTCACCATCTTCATGCCCTGTAACTATAGCATCTATCGTATGCTATTGTCAGGGCATGATCGAAAGCATTCCAATCTAATGCTTTCGATACGGCGGTCTTCGGACCTGGCAGCTCCCCCAGTCGTTTCGTCGCCTCAATGTCGTGCATGTTCACGACAGGGGGCTCCGATCTTCCTCCGCCAGGCTCCTCCACGCATTCCTCGCGACCGCAGTTGAACAAATCTCTCTTTAGGCCTCTTGCCTCTTGTCACTTAGGGTGGTAGCGAATCCCGCACACCTTGCATCGCGTAACGAAAGCCCCCTTTTGACAATAGCAGCACCTATCTTCTGGCAGTACCTCTTTGCATTCACCACACTGCACCGCCGGATACTTTTTATTCGCACAGCTAAAGTGAAAGCTCCTATTGCAAACCCTACAAGTCTGCGCTGGAATTAGTTTACTGTCGCATCCAACGACATGGCAGCGGTGGTATTCAGGGGCGTTTCGGGGCATTTTCCTTGCACGCGCGTTGTTTCCGCCTCGGTTTCTTGCGGTCATTGCTGTTTCCGAAGTGCTAGCCCTAAGAAGTGTTCTTCAAGAATGGCTTCCGCTCGCTTGCACCAACTGGGGCGCTGAGACGCAGTAACTGTGCATGCATGTGTGACGTCAGCTCAGTATAAATCGAGGACAAAACCGCCCAAGCATTTCTCGTACGTCGATGGATCTGGGATCGGATCCGACATACGAGAAAAGTTCATGCACGTGTGACGTCAGCTCAGTATAAATCGAGGACAAAACCGCCCAAGCATTTCTCGTACGTCGATGGATCGAGGATCGGATCCGACATACGAGAAAAGTTCATGCACGTTTGACGTCAGCTCAGTATAAATCGAGGACAAAACCGCCCAAGCATTTCTCGTACGTCGATGGATCTGGGATCGGATCCGACATACGAGAAAAGTTTATGCACGTTTGACGTCAGCTCATTATAAATCGAGGACAAAACCGCCCAAGCATTTCTCGTACGTCGATGGATCTGGGATCGGATCCGACATGAGAATGGTCCTTGAGGGCTTTGACAAGGCCCGAGAGGCGGTGCATTCACCATGTGCGTGCACTTCGGCGACATCTTGCCCACAGGTTCGAAGGACACTTGAGCATAGGCGAAAGGCGGTGGGGAACACGGGAATGGTTTGCACTATTGCAAAGGCGGGGAGGTCGACATCAACTTTCGCCGAGAGCTTGTTGTGTCCGCGGGTGGGGGATAAGCATGCCATTGAGTGCTTGAGAGGGAGGTGCGAGAAGTGTGGCGGCTTGGCCAACTTCAAAGTGTGTGACAGTGAGGTGCAGCATGAGGCGCAAGTGCCGTGGTCTTGTTACGAGACTTGCGGCACAGGACAGATGGACGAGGATGGTAAGGAGATTCGGCGACTGCAGTTTGTGCAGAAGAAGACGAAGCTGGCCGCCTTGATCGCCAAGTTGCAGGCGCTGTTGCTGGGGCACGAGCCGGGGGCTTCGCCAAACTGTCAGTGCAAGGGGAACTTCTTAGTGAATAGCGCGACCGCAGGGCAACCGGAGGCATGGGCGTGGAAGAAGTTGGAAGGCTGCGGGGATTGCGCGTTTCTGCGGCCATATGCATATCACACTTTCATGGCATTACACCAGCAGCGGCAGTTTCAGACGTGCGTCAGGGATTTGCCACTGGGACATGCAGTGTTCTTATTTGACTTCTCGGAGAATCATTCATTGAACATTCCTCGAGAAGTGCAAAGTCTGCATTGGGTGGTGAAGCAGGCGACCATATTAGTCTGCGTGGTGTGGAGACATGCGTGTATGGCCGTGGATGGGGTGTAATCGACCGCGGAGAACCCAGTGCTGGTGAAGGATTACGTGTACTTGTTGAGCGATGACCGGAAGCACGATCACCGCTTCATTCAGTACATGCGGGAGTTAATCATCAGAGACTACTTCATCGGGAGGGGGATCGCAAAGCCCTTGTTTATCCACGAGTGGGCAGATGGTTGTGCGGGACAAAATAAGTGCGCGGCAGGGTTTGCGGATGTGACGAATATCAAATACGAGTGGTCATTAGGTGTACCTTGCCAACGGAACTTCTTTGAGACGGCGCATGCCAAGGGGGAGCAGGATGGGGCGGGGGCGCATGTCAAGCACGCAGCGGCAGTGGCGGTCATATCAGAGGGTGACAAGTGGTATGCCCGCATCAATTGCGCTGCAGACCTGCATGCGTTCTGTTGCGAGAGATTGAGCCGACGTGCGGATAGCAGTTACGCCAAGGCAAGAGCGAGCTTCAATCAACGGATTTTTTACTTGGTACCAGAGGACGCACTGCACGAGGAGGCGGGAGGATTGCATGCGGTGGATCACAATGCTGGTGCAGCATACCAGGCGGTGGATGGGACGCAGCGCTTGCATTCTGTAAGGGGGGGAGGGCGAGGGGAAGTTGATGGTACGTGAGCGTACATGCTATTGTGTGAATTGTTATGCGGAGTGTGTGCGCTCCATTCCGGACTCGGAGGGATGCTTGGAGACGTCCCACGTGGATGCGTGGAGAGATGTGGAGTTGCGGCCGGCTACGGGCGCGGCCGCCATGAGGATTCGCGGCATGGTGGAGGAGTATGCGGCGGGTGTGAGTGTAGCCGTGCGGCGTGGTAGCATCATGGCGGTGAAGAAGGATCCTACGGACGCATCACATGCCTACTACTTGGTGAAGGCGCTGTCTGGTGTCACGGAGGTCGGCGGGAGGATCCGCCGTGATGACTATAGACAGACATTTGCTCCTGGAGACTCGGTGATTTCGGGGAGATACTTTGAGTGGACGGATCCAAACGTGCGAGATACATACACCTTAGATACTAGCAAGAAGTGCTTGATTCCGTGTAAAGCCGTACTAGCATGTGATGTTCGCCTAGTTAAGAGGGGGGATGTGCACATGCTACCCCTGAGGGAGCATCAGCGGTGGTTGGCACTTCTGTGAGATTCTAGTGTTATGTAGATGTATGTATTGTATATATTGTAGATACGGCCATGTTGCGGTGTATATTGTTATGACTTGTACATACTTCGAATAACTTCTCCGTATCACGTGCTACATCTCACGCACCCGCAATATATGCAATTTCTGCTTTGCAGCCCTTTTTACAAACGAAATTAGCTCCCCAGCACCCCGTGAATATGACCCGATGTGAAATTTCGCTTCTCATTGCCTAGGTATGACCTCTAAATACTTCTCACAACTTCTAATAACTTCTCCGTATCACGTGCAACATCTCACGCGCCCACGAGACATGCATTTTCTGTTGTTGCAGTCAGTTTACAGACGAAATTAGCCCCCCAACGCCCCGTGAATGTGACCCGATGTGAAATATCACTTCTCGATGCCTAGTAATAACTTCTAGATACTTCTCACAACTTCTAATAACTTCACCGTATCATTTGCATATCTCACGCGCCCACGAGACATGCATTTTCTGTTTTGCAGTCAGTTTACAGACGAAATTAGCTCCCCAACGCCCCGCGAATGTGACCCGATGTGAAATATCACTTCTCGATGCCTAGTAATAACTTGTAGATACTTCTCACAACTTCTAATAACTTCACCGTATCATTTGCATATCTCACGCGCCCACGAGACATGCATTTTCTGTTTTGCAGTCAGTTTACAGACGAAATTAGCTCCCCAACGCCCCGAGAATGTGACCCGATGTGAAATATCACTTATTCTCGATGCCTAGTAATAACTTCCAGATACTTCTCACAACTTCTAATAACTTCACCGTATCATTTGCATATCTCACGCGCCCACGAGACATGCATATCCTGCTCCGCGACCCATCTGCGACTTGTATAGCAGCCCTGTGGCCACAATAATTATCGAAAATGCAAAATATTGCATTCGGGTGATTTCTTATAACTTCTAACATGTTCTTGAAACTTCTTGCGACTTCTTAATGCCATTTTCATTGATTATGCAATTTATAGTGCAAGCCCGTCCACCTAGCCGTGCTACATGCCTATATCTTTTGCCATATCGGCTGTATTTACTCTTGGGAACTCAACTGTTTCTTTGGCCTTGGCCATTACTTATTCACTCAACTCCCTGAGTTAATCCTAGTCAGCATGGCCAAGTCTCATTAACCTATCATATGCTTCTACTATAGTATCATGCGGTATGAGGTGTCAGTGCTTCACTATGACACCTTATTACACCGTACACTAGTACTGTGTACTCCCACTAAGGGGGGTCTCTTCCTCAACAGGGGTCTCGGGCGCTAATATCGTAAGGCGCGTATGGCACTGCTAGCATGTATGACACCGTTGAGTCATCCGCGCATGACACAGTATGTTGTCCTAGCAC
>LGRX02013635.1:0-41599 GCA_001247695.2 Cymbomonas tetramitiformis
TGGCAACCAGGCTTCACCACCTCGCCGGCATCGCCACCTCTCTGGCAACCAGGCTTCACCATCTCCCAGGGACATGGGACAGAGCTCATGCTTACCCATTCCTTGGCCGGGCCGAACTTGTCGGAGTTGATGTCCACGGCAATAATGCGGCTAGCCTGCTCAAACGAGGCAGCACCCACGGTCAGAGGTGTTAAAGGGATGTTGGGGGCAGGCATAAGACGTGCGGGCAGCTTCGACTTGAGAGTCGGCCACGTGGCATGCATCACAGTGCAGCACGCGAGTTTGAGGGCACCATATCCGACACGCAACGGTGGGGTTCAGGTATTCACCCCGGCCCGCACGGCCCCCTCGATGACCGACAAGCCAACCGCGCCGAGGCCGAACACCGCCACCGTGGCGCCCGCTTCCACCTGCACGCAGCGCGCTGCCTCTTTAGGCTCAGCCGGGCAAAGCGATGGGAGGATAGATGGGAGGCGTGATGTCTGAAGGGTGGAATGGAGGAGTGCAGGAGCAAGGAGGAGCAAGGAGGGGCAAGGAGAGGTGAGTGTGCCGATGCGAGAGGTGCTGGGAGGGAGTGCAAAATGGGGCAATCACAGGGGGAAAGGGGAGGGTGTCGGTGATCAAGTAAGGGGGCATCTCCGGGGTGGTACCGGAAGAGAAGGTAGGGGTCAGAGGTGACGCTAAGGCAAGCAGCCGTGCGAGGGGCGGACCTGCGCAGTGTTCTCGACCGCACCCCAGCCTGTGGCGACGCCGCAGCCAAGGAGGCAGATCTTATCGAGGGGGGCCTCCTTGTTGACGAGGGCCACGCTCTGCTCGTGCAGCACGGTGTACTCCGCGAAGGTGCTCGTGCCCATGAAGTGGTAGATCGGCTTTCCCTCGTGCCTGCAACAGGTGCCCCACTCCCTGAGAACTTCCGGGCAGCCGGCCAGGCGGGGGCTACTGCAGGTGCCCCACTCCCTGAGAACTTCCGAGCAGCCGGCCAGGGGCGGCTACTGCAGGTGCCCCACTCCCTGAGAACTTCCGGACAGCCGGCCAGGGGGGGGGACTCCTGCTAATATAGGGCTGGTCGACGTGGCGCGTGGCCTCAGATTTGGCCCTGCACACGTGCGTTTAGGTCTGAGAAGGGGTCCTGCACGTGCTTGCTCTGCAGCAGGAGATCCCTTTGCTCGGTTCAGATGCCTGTGCTCTTCGTGAGGCGTGTGAGACATCCGAAGAATGCCCCCACGCCTTTTAGGGAATCGACGAACAGGTCGAAAGGAGCTGGAAGGTCCAGCGTTGCTATAAGTCCGGCTGAAGATCGAACGGAATTCGCGCAACTGCCGGGGGGGAACAGGTAGGTCCGCGCCCTCGGCAGGCGGCACATCTGGGTATGGCGCCGGAACGAACAGGATAAGACAGAGCTCGGGAAGCATGTAATAGATGTCATAGAGGAAAGCACGAAGTAGCAGAGAAGCGGACAATCCGCCGTTGCGTATTTTATTCGCACGGCCATTCATGCGAGCCTAAGGCGGGGGCAGCAAGTTCCGTCGAGAACGGGCGGTTTCTGGGCGAAGTGTGTGGAGGAGGAGCTGCCGTACGTGAAGCGAACGCCGTCATCCGCTTTCATGACGCCGCGGCCAGTCCAGTTCCTAACAGAGGCACAAAGGTTGATACGCGGACGCTGGCAGAACTTGCATTCGCCGCAGTACGCTTGATAGCAGGGGATCACGTGATCACCTGCGCCGGAACGCAGAGTATTCATGAGCACAAGTGAGAAGCGGCGCACGGATCTGCCAGGGCTGCGTGATCCGCTGTGCTGTGCTTTCACGCGTAGTTTCTTTCAAGGGAACCTTGCGAACAAACGCCAAGCGTTAGCCCCACGCGCAGAACAGCTTTAGATGAATCGTGAAGTTAAGTAGCGATGAAGCGTGGAAAGGACGAGGGATAAAAGCTATGGAGATGTTGGTTTGCTTCAGATGAGGCTCTGAAGTTACACGAGTCGCGCGGTCGCACCGCATTCTTCCTACCAACTTGAGGTGCATATTCAGGGAAAGCTTTACCTGGCTTCACTGACGTGACACCCTCGCCGACACTTTCGACGACGCCGCTCGCTTCATGGCCCAGAATGCAAGGGAAGAGGCCCTCCGGGTCCAAGCCCTCAAGGGTGTACTGATCGGTGTGGCAAAGGGCAGTCGCTGCAATTTTGACTCGCACCTCACCTGGGGAAAACTATGCGAGCGTTACTTTGAAGCTCTTTGCCCTAACAATGCGTGCCACGTCACAGGAAAACAGATAACATGCTTATCGCGCACAGAAAAGGACACATCCGTTCGACAAAAGAGCGTAAGTGGCAGTATATACTTCTCAAATTGAACTGCAGCCTCGTCCCTGGAACTGTGCGTACACAGAATAGCTACAAAGGGGCGCTCTGTGTCCACAAATACAGTTCTTGCACGAAAGGCGCGAAAAGCGCGAACTAAACTGTTTGGGATTGCAGTTATACGGATGATACCGCGATCGAGGTTCCGCCGTCACACGATACAGCAATTCGTAACGCATGTACATTCGGCAAATGAGAAGGCCGGCAACCTGCTTGTGGGGCTGCGACTTGGACGTCCACGAGTTCTAGAGGTTTGTTGGGCTCAAATGCGACAGCAGCCCTGCAAGTGATCTCCTGGCCCTCGGTTTCGAAAGCGGCCGAGGTCAGAGTCGAAAGCGTTGTCGGTCGGAACGCACGTTTGACGTTCCGCAAAGCGCAGAGGTCGGGGGAGCGGAAGAACCGTCCAGAGGCTCGCAAAGACACTGAGCTCTTAAGTTTGGAATGATGAGGAGTGCGCAATGGGCATGCCGTTCCAAAATTGAGATGTTGTAGAGAAGTCGTCATTCTTGAGACGGTAGATAGAGCAACCTAATAAATGTATTCCTCCGGCTCGCAACTGGAATTATTTGTCTCATCTCAAATAATCTGCTCGACTGCTACTGTGTCACAGCCAAACGGGCAGACAAGAGGTGTCACGGTTCGGGTTGGTTGACTATGACTCGACTGTTCTGTCGAAACTGTCAAACTCAAACTCCGAAACTGTTTGACCCAAACTGGCGCCGGAGTCGCGCTAGCGCTCGCGGCTGCGGCTGCGGCTGCGGCCGCTCGGCTGACAGGACATGGACATGACAATGATATGATACTGTGTCATGTCATGTCATGTCATGTCATGTCACAACGACACGCACTCGCAGGTCAAATCGCGATGTGACGAAACCGGAAACGACTGCGTCATCGAGATCGTGAAATCATGATTTCATCTCGTGAACTGGGGAGTGGAGATCGCGTGCGGCTTGCGCTTGGGGAAGTCAACTGGCGATGGCGCTTGGCGGGGGTCTGAGGTCGTGTCACGGGCGCTACGGCGGTACAGTACGCAATGCGGAAAATTATGATGCGCAATGACCGTCAGTTCAGCCCGGTTAGCTCAGTTGGCAGAGCGCCAGGCTTTTAACCTGGTGGTCATGGGTTCGAGCCCCATATCGGGTGTCGATAATGCATCCTGCGGATAACCCGCACGTTTCCTTATATACATTGTTACAACTCAGTATGTGGCAACACATGGATTTTGGCGAGACGCCGGCGCCGTAATAGTTGTGTACATAATTGCACAAATTGTTCTGCACTGCGCTCATTTTCCCGCCACCTCGGTTCTTGTCGTGACACACATTTGTATAAATAATATTGCAGCATTATCATTTATATCATTCATGTTCTGAACAGTGCACATTTTCCCGCCGACTTCACGACTTGATCGTTGATCCACCACCATCGACCGTCACCAACTTCTCTTCGTCTCCCCAAAATGGCGGGATGCCATGGTATACATTCCGTTGGTCGGGTTTTCCGATCGAACGCGATGAAATTCGCGATCTCGAAACTCAGATTTAGGCCTGAAAACCTTGCGCAGCTCCAGCAGCGCTCTGCAAACTTGCTTGAACGGTGCTGTTCAGCACCTTTTTCAAGGATATATCACGGATATGTTATTCTATCTTGAACATTTTTGTATATTAGAACATGTTCCTGAACATGCGAACATGAGGTTTGTGCGTGCCTGGAAACTCTGAGGTTCGCTACGTGAAGATCTGAACGCGATTTTCCAAGAGGGGTTTTCCGGTTTTGAGGCTCCTCCCTGAAAATTTTTCATCGGTCTTAGGCGTTTGATTGCCCTTGATTGCCCTCGGTTTATTGTTCCTTGGGGTCTGTTTTAAGGTAAAATTTATCATAAGATGAGCCCGCACGGTGTCTACGTGCGTGAACGCGACGATCCCGGCTTGTGCTCAAAGCGGGCACAAGCCGGTATCGGCAACCATCCGCATAGATGGCAAGGCATACGAACGTACGTTAAGTTGCAGCACCTTCAAGAAATTGATACTGCGCAACTTGTGTACGTCGCACCCACTTTCTTAGCAAAATTGCATGACTCAATGTGTGAACCCGTACTATTCCTTGAGCCGGAAGTACGGGATCACACCCGAATCGCGCTAAACTCAACCTCCATACGCACTGGGAGCATATATATGTAAGGGATATATATCCCTAGCTCATATATGCTCTCAGTGAGTGAAGACTTCTTCCACAGATGCCTGCGCAGGAATCATCAATTTGCTGGAAAAATTAGGTCTAAATAGTAAAAGTCAACGGAACGGTCAACGCTCGTAGCGGTCGATCCAATGGTCCAAATCCAATTCCGAGACCAGTTTTCCGGGGTGCCGTACCCCACTCTATATCCTTAGCCGCGAGGAAATCTTCATCTGAGCAATTTAACATCGACCAGCGGAACGTATACATGGGGTGCGTCCACGAGGACAACTGTGTCGTCCTCCGCGGGTTGGGGTCCGAACCGCTCCACGCACGTCGTCAGCAATTGATGATGTGTTATTATCATCTGCCTTCGCTTTCAAAAACTGTATACTTGGAACCGTTCTCCAATCATTTCAACAGGAGCTATTCCCCACATGCATTTTGCAAGTTGAAGTCAGCATGGATGATGTCAGGGTCATGACCGATGACATATGTGTCATACATGTCATACGTGTCATACGTGTCAGACATGCCATACCATGTCATGTCATGTCGTGTCATATATTATTATGACAGTCGTCAGTACGGTCGACCATGACTGTACATGTCGAGTCGTGTCATATATTATTATGACAGTCGTCAGTACGGTCGACGATGACTGAACATGTCGCCAGATGATAATGTCACATCATCTGTCATCCCTGTCATCGAGAGTTCGTACGTCGAACTCGAAGATGGCAAAGCAAAGATACATCTTGAATACAAACAAGAACCATCTTGGCTTTTAAGCATGTGCGGAACACGCATGCACAGTATGAACGAAATAGTCGTTATTACAATACTGGTCGTTCAACCTACGTCTCGGGTTCACAACCCAATGGCGGTACCATCTAAGATGATGGGAGACGTATGGTACAAAGTGAGGAAGCGTTGTGCTTCAGCAGATCTTCTTACAGAGACTGCACTCACAAACCCGCTCATCCGTTCACCTGCATTGCTGTCCAACTTTGCAGAGTTTTATTGTATATTGATAATATATTCACGGCACTTGTATCTACAGCCCGTATCAGTGGTATTCTAATCGTCCACGCGACGAACGAGGACCTAAGTGTGCAGTGCAGCAAATAGAGATATATTGTATTTTTTGTGTGCAACAGGTTCGCGGATCGCGTATACATACAGGCGCCCGCAGTCGCACATATAAGACACATATCGCATAACTACACTCGCTGCATAATCAACAGCGGAAGGAGTGCGCGAGAAATCATCGTCGCTCGCATAATCACCGCCAGAGTATAACAGCGCGACAAGGTGTGCATACAACACACAGATCGCATATATACGCTGCTATCATTCGCAAAATTGTACGATATGCGACATACTGACGCGCGGATGAACAAATCGTCATCAGTGTATGTTCCGTACGCGAAATGGCATTCGTATCATATGCCATACATACCTGCGACAGAGATATGTTCACCATTCGCAGCGCACATATCAACGACTTTGATAAATCACTACTCGCACTAATTTTCAGTGCAGTGTACGCATCAAAATCTCGTCATTTTAAATGGTTGCAAAAATCACTCGTCTACGCGCGCATGATGATTTTGCTTGACAGGATATATACACACCTGCTAGATTCATCATGATCGGATGATGCGCGATAATGGTATATATATATATATATGCAGCATGCTGCTTAAAATCTGTGATGCTTGCACATAAGAGATGATGTTTATCCATTCACTGGCAGATTTACATACAAGTTTGCAATCATATGGGTGTGCACCATATGCTGTGTGTGTAGCCACACACACACACATAAAAGTAGATGAGATCAGATAAATATGGACGCTGTGCAATCACATGTCTGTGTATTATATGTTGTGTGTGTAGCCATATCACACACACACACACGCACACTTGCAGCATATACTATCCATTCAGTATATACCAAGTGCATGCAGCAAGATGTACCATGCATCATTATACCATGCAACTATACCATGCAGCAGATTCCAATGTTCTGATGACCACACAAATACTTTTGATCATCAGCATTATACTTATCAGCAGCACAGTGATCTGTGCACAACATGTGTGTGCAGATCAGCACACACACACATACACTCATTTCACTTACAGCAATCATTAATACACAATGCATATACTTCTATATCATGCACACATCTTATGCTGAATGATTGCAATGTTGTAAATGGTACATACTTTATTATACTGTACAGCTTGATCACGATAACAGCTGTAGTACATAGAGCATAAGCATATTGCAGTGAATGCTAGTCTATATTCGAATCCATGTTGCAAAGGGTGCCTGACAGTAATCTAAACACCATAATTAGTTTGTCGTGCCCTGGTGGAGCCGAGATGCTCTCCAGGTAACATGTACATTCTATGGTGGATTACTTGAAGGAATGCTCACCTGAGCTTCATGTAAAATCTATCAGCAACTCATCACGTAATGAGATTATCATGGAATTACAACAATCCCTAAACTATATATATATCATGTTAGATGTAATCAGTACGTGGTATGCTGACAATCTGCATGATAGGTTGTTAGGATATTGTGATATCCATAAAGATCTTGCAAAGTGTGTGCAAGTAAAAACCCACACACATCAGTACTAATCATCACAATACACTGCACAAACACTAACATTCATTATACATGTGGACAATACACTGACTCCAAGTGTAATGATCAAGTATTGTATCAATACATAATACATAGATACCATTTTCCAAACACATGTGCGTGGAAAATGTCAGTGATTGCGATAGATAAGGGAGCAGGATAAGACAAGATGCTGTAGGGCTGGATGGAGTTATCTCCAGACCCGAAGGCAAGATACTGCACCCATTAAACAGCTGGTAACTGTTGGGTGCAGTCCACTCGTCATTCCACACACTATCGCTGGAGCAACATCAATATCTACATTGCATTCTGACAGTTGATACAGATGATCACTTCACATGCATGTACCAACTCAGATCAGCAACCATACATGAATTGACAAAAGGTGGTTGTGGACGTACATACACACAAACAATGTGTTGTGTAAAAACTGCTCAGATTATATCTAGCAGTGTCCAGATGTATTTGAACATAGAGATATCACTTGATATACTCGTTGTATACATCCAAATATATCTTAGGATCTGACACAACTGTGAATTCATTACAGTTGATATATCTTAAATATCACCAGAGAGTGCATTTGCCTCCATGGGTTTCAATCAGTAAAACCCAGAAATGTGATCAACCTCAGATGTTGATATGCAGAATAATTCACTTTTATGCCATGAAATTTGTCATGTGCAAAGGTAAAGTGATATGCAGTGCTTCTGTACTTTGCAGTCCACACACACACACAGATATGTATATATATATATAGCCAAAAACGGCCAAAATGGGTAAAATCCGTTTGCGATAGATTTGAAAATTGAAAATCGGACCCTATTTTATTTGATAATATGATTTTATACCTATTGAGGTATGAGAAAATCATAATGACAATAGTCATATCTCGTGTAACACCCTAGATATTAGGTGTGTAATATATAGGGGTGAACATATTGGCTGTAACGAGAAATCGGTCAAAATACAATACGTGTAATCTTTTGCAAATTCGGGATTGATTTTTTTTGCTATAATGGATATTTATCTATCAAATAACAATCCCTGAAAGACATAACACGTGTAACACCCTGTAACACCCTAATATTTGAATGTGTGTGTCAGGGGTGTAACGTACCCTCTGAAAATCACTTAACATTCACTTAGGTATTGAATGCAGTTTTGCTTAAAAATCTTTGCAAAAACGTTATACTGCTTATTTTTTACCTGTATTAGGGTTACTGATATCAAGTAACACCCTAAACACTGTATTGAGTAACAGGGTCACTGTAACTATATATGCTCTAAAATGCCAGTTTTATTTCGTAAAACTTCGTTTTTTTGGCATTATTATATCATGCTAAAACATCGTAGACATGATAATACTATGGGC
Organism: Cymbomonas tetramitiformis; assembly: GCA_001247695.2. NCBI lineage: Eukaryota > Viridiplantae > Chlorophyta > Pyramimonadophyceae > Pyramimonadales > Pyramimonadaceae > Cymbomonas > Cymbomonas tetramitiformis. The sequence continues at coordinate 8,578 of LGRX02013635.1, forward strand.
AACAACCCTAAAACTGTAGGGCAACAACCCAAAAACTGCAGGGCTACAACCCAAGGACTGTAGGGCTGCACCCCTAAAACTGTAACAGCTGATTCCTATAAGGAATGCATGCTGAATGAGGTATTGGCAATTGACAACTGCCACTGTATCACACACTTCCTCAAGGGGGGAAGAAGGTGGATAGGATTCACACATATCCGTTTCATATTCCGATCTGGTGATTTCTGATGGATTGCTTTTGATAAAATCACTGCATCCACAAATAACGTTGAAATCTGTACAACGTTGAATCCACCATCACTAATAAAGTGTAAACTCGGATGGGAAACTATATTCCAATGACTATAAGTTGACTTTTGCTCAGCATTTACATTCTCGAGTAAGTTTGGAATGCTGAACTATATACATAACATATAACCTGATACCATGCTTAATTGCATTTCCTGGATCAGAAGATGATAGTTATATAATATATATATATATCCCACCTGATGCACTTTGGCACTATAGCCGTACATAAGAGTGGGAAGGACAAGTGCATCGCTGTAAGACTGGTTGATATAGTCCCAGTGTTGAAGGCAGAATTTGGCACCCGAATAACAGCTGATAACTGTTGGTGACCACCATGCAAAACCTTCCAAGCGTAACTCTTTTGTCCTGAGATGCAAGTGAATTGTTCATAAATGTTGACATCACATAAAAGCATTCTGATAAAAACCCTATATATCCATGTGAGTTGTCATTACTACAAATGACATAAGTTTTGAATCGTCGAATGAGTATAACTCCAATGAATTCATTAGTACAGAATAGCTGTAGAGATTATTCCTCCGGCTGGATTGCAATCATTCACAATCCCTGTACATTTCGGTGACAAAATATTGCACTGGACTGATCACCACATTGGTATAATCTGTGATATATAAGTCACCAGAGAAAGCATTACAATCAGCACAATGCTTTCTAGACTCACAAAGATGAGTAACAGATATTCTCAGATGTAATAAATGGAGGCACAATGTGACCTACGCTAAAATCGCGTATGCTCGGGCACTGTATTGTGACCTGCGCTAAGATCGTGTATGCATGGACACAACATGACTCGTGCCAATGACGTGGACATATTTTATGCCACGACATTACATCTGAAATTAATAAATCACTCGGAGAGAAGGTGTTGACATCAGTATAGCACCATTATACATATAGTCATGAGGATTTTAAAGAAGACATAGTCTCTCCGATATTGACAAACATGGTACATATATATATATATATCCATGCTCTCTGATCATACATTGATATCCCACAGCATACGATGATGGTAATAGCAAGCCACTTCGCCGCTGGAGGGTAGTGTTGTATATACACAGCACATGCTTGGGTACTATATGACCCACGCTAATGACGTGGATTCGGGCTGCATCCCAATAACTGCAATGCACCTTCGGTGCAAGGGGCTGCAACCCGAGAACTGCTATCCAGCTTCATAGAAAGCTTCCACGTCATCACAAAGAGGTCGGACCTCTGTTGTATTTGAACGGCGCTTGACAACCGCCTAGCAATACACTTCCTTGAGGGGGGAAGATGATAAGCTAGAAATACAACTAAAAACCAAATAATAATAAATAATAAAGACAAATAATAAAACAAGTAAGTTGCATCATTGTTTTTGTTGTGGTAAGCCTGACTATATACAGTCAAACCATGCAAAACTCCATGAAAGTTGACACATACATCAGCCATGACATTCATATGAGCTTGATTTTGAAGACCTAGACATTGTATACATCTGGTCTAGCATGTATCCAGACTAGAATTGTATACTGACACGGTGCAAGCACTATAGCCTCTGCCACCGATGATCATTGGAAAGGGCAACCATTCTTGATACTTCATACATATCATCTGATTGGATCATTAAAGGTGTCAAGATTACTCAATGCAATATGCAGGCCACGGCCTGAGTACAACACCTAGAAAGGTCAAAGCCACTGAGCTGACCAATGCAGCATAAATGCTATCTGCCTTGAAGGCTATACAATAAGCCTATTGCCCTTAGGTCTTGATATGTATCCGTGTATTGGCATCTCTTTGAGGTAATTATGCCTGCTGAATGAGCCATACCAACCATCTTGTCTTCATTGATCATTACATATCTGATCATATCGCCATTGAGCAATGCCTATTCTGTGAGATTATATATCACGAGGCATTTCATTAGTGCACATTAAACAATTGAAGTGCAACAAAGATCATCAGCTCTACATCATACCAAAAGGTTGAGTTGTTGTCAATTGATTTTTTCGGAAACCATTTCTCAGAGGTTTATTCATCATGAAAGACAGAGTCTGTGCAATCATGGCTATTCAGCCTCCGACATAGTTGCATAGCTATTTAGCTTATGACCCAACCGTTGTTAAGCAGCCTCCACGCTATATAGCTGAAAAATGGCAAGCAATCTCTTCGGTCATTCTTGGGCATAGATCAATCATGCACAGCCAATCCAGGATGTTTATTCCAAAATTCTCCAAGAGTTATTCATGTTTTTCATGTGTCATATGAAAACAGCTAATATACCGCCCTATGATGGGAGTCATCTCCTTCAGCGAGGGGAAGTGGTTATGCTGTAAAGTTGACCAATCTGATCATCATAAAAGTGACAGATTTGAGAAAATCGATTGAAACTTGTATTGAAAATGACTATTCCTTACAATAAGGTATTGCACCTAAGGGAATAAGGGTTTCATCGTCTGAAATAGGAAAAGACTTTTACATTGACTCTAGTTCCTGAATCCAGAATCGCATAGAAAATATGTTCTATCCTGTGCATATAGAAAGTACATTAGATTCAGATTCTGAGCATACAAGTGGACTTGAATGCACTCGGGTTTGTACTGAGTTGCAATTGTCCAAAGTTTTTATTCTGACATCATTATATATTTTTGGAATAGCATACAATGGTATAAACCATCCACATATAGATTGACATCATACTTGTAGTTTCATAACATTTTGGCACATAAGACAAGCATGCTTCATTGAGGAATAAAGACTCTTTGAAAAGCTCATTCGGGAATGTTTAGAAATTTGTTGCCTCGTCCATTAGGCCACGAAGTCTTGGGAAAAGCCATGTCGGGACTTGAACCCGCAATCTGCAGCTGGTTTCCAAGCGCAGTTCATCCTCATTTTGGAAAGTGACAGAAATTTTATAATCATCAACAAGTCACAATTCTATCGGATTGAAATGACACATCCATCATTCATACTTCTTTACCATAAAGTCTCTGAATAGTGTTTGCCCAAAAATAATGGGCACCATTGAGATAAGTGATCATGTGTTGAAAAATGTACACATATCACTGGACAATGCCATGTTCTATTCATAATGAATGACATGTCAGCCATCCATCAACTACGAAAATACAACTCGTAGTAAGTAGTTGTCATTACGGACACTTCTTGATTGACTCTCCATTAGCTTCGATACCAAAGTTAACTTCGGTACCATCACTGATTTCCTTGTTCATCATGACAATCATTTTCTAGAACCATTGTCTAAGTTGGGTACACTATAGTGACCCTGAAATGACAAAGTATTTGGGCTGCAACCCAACGACTGCATTTGACATCATCTGGCATTTGCCACATTCAAAAACGTCAGGCATATTGCCAATGTGACGTAGAGAGAATCAATGTTCAGATTGACATTGTTACCTCTAAAACATTCGATGAGTAATCTCAGTCTCATTCTCTATCAAACCATTTTTCACATAACATAATGATTGAATAACATCCTCCATCACGATCTGATTGGTTTGATACATCTCTTTTTTGAAAAGGGGAGGAAGAGTATGAATTTAGATTCATTCATTTTTCATACAGCTGCCACAAATTGATTTACATCATTGTGATTTAGCTTGGAAAATTAAAGATCTCATCAAAAGTCCCAGCATCTGTGTATAGCAGCCATAAAGTTGATGACACGGTACATCATGCCGATTAAAACATCAAATGAAGTCTTATTTGACTTATTGACACATAAAGTTCATTGTGAAGAAATCATAGATGCATATTTCTCCGGCTCTATCATATTATATGAAAGGCACTGACATAGGAGAACGATGGTTTTTCAAATGTGAATAAGCTATATTGTAAGCTTCAACCATCACTTTGACGTCAACAACCTGAGATGCTGATTGTCGAAATTCAAGAGTTGAAGGATTCACTGAATCAACCTTGATACATGTGTTTTGATTCATAAATTGTTGATCCATGATTTCTCCCCAAATCTTGAGAAGCTGGCACACAAGTTGTTACCAATGTCTTGAGGAAAGCATCTGAGCAAAGGATTGCCAGTTGTGCCATCAGGCATCGAATTCCATAAACAGCAAAGCCGAGTGAGTAAATCCGCCACTCTAGCTAAATTGCCCGTCATTCCTTCCAGGTTCATGACAAGAGACAATTCATCAAAGTCATACACCAATGCATAAGTCACATGCATGGTTGCACAGTTTGTACCCGAATGCCATTCCATCAAGGTTAAGCATCTTGACAGTAACACTGGCCAACCAAAAGCCTTCCTGTCTTTGGATATCTTGAGCACTCTCATTTCCAGCTCTTTGGACTAGGAAACATCATGACTGTGCCTCGCCAGAACGCTAATCCTCAAAGCCGCACACTTGAGGCGAGCCTTATGAGACAGTGACCTTTGGCTTGTGGGGCGTCAACCCCTTATCAAATCCTGAACACTTGTTAACACCTGGATAAATTTATCATGATGCAACTTAAGTGGGATTATAAGTTCCACATAATCATATTGTCTACGTATGCTGAAGGCATAACTGCCGCATATGCTCAATAGGTCGCAGCTTCTATAACATTGTGGCTTCTGAGTCAAAAGCTGATAGCCGATGACTTTTGCCAATTAATTGCCGTCCGAATAATAATCAGGCCGTGGAAACATGTACCCAAGAGGTTTCCATCCATCGGTCACATATATATCAGGGCTGCATCCCAAGAACTGCAGGGCTACATCCCAAGGGCTGCGATGCACCTTCGGTGCAATGGGCTGCAACCCAAGAACTGCAGGGATATATCCCTAACATTTTTTACCCTGCATCAAATTGATATGGCAGGAGCAGGAATTGATCCTTCCTTGCTGAGGTGTAGTGAGCCTTGTACAAATCATACCCTTACACAGATACGCATATGCGGGTACCAATATCTGTGAAAAACTGCTAAATGCTACCTTTGCCAAAACCGTGGTTTGTCATCGGATTCTTGGCCAGTCATCCGAAGCTACCGGAGACATCGACTGAGGTAGACGGAGTTGTGATCCTAAGTTATGCTTGACAAACATAACTAAATAAATTTCACATTAGTACGTGGCGAATCCATTCTCACTCATCGCGATAGATGTTCGTCAAAGCGTGCGTACTGGACAAAAACATTGAGGAGTTGAGCAGACCGGTTGAGGATTATAAGTCCAATTCCGTTAAGCAGGGCCACTCCGTTTGCATTAAAAACAAGCCCCAAAAATCGGGCTCCCCATCGCCACCTATGATCCTCCAAAGTAGCTTAAGGAGGGGAGGAAGGGTTGGGTGCACTATATCAGGCCGAGAATCGTGCGATTATAAATCGTTAAATCGTGGGATCATCGTTCGCTAAAGCGACGACGGCTAGCGCAAATAATCCGTAACGTAGACTTCGGATGCTTTGAATCGTCTAGCACATACATGATAACGTGTGGATCAATCAGTAATCCAGCGTAGGATTGTATCGCGAAAACGCTCTTCATTGAACCTTGGAACGTCACTCAACGATACGATTTCCGGAAAGGTGGGCTACATCCTAAGAACTGTAAGGTGAGGGACTAAAGTGGACTCAGTTCCCCCCAATAACCTAAAAACACCATGAGGGACGCCTCAAATCGGTGTAAGAAGACTGGTACCAGCAAGAAGCGACAACAACAAAGACATCAAAGACATATACAAAGGTATGCCCGTTGTGAGGTCACAACTCTCTTAAGAGGGGAGATCTGTCAGGGTTATGACCGATGACATATGTGTCATACATGTCATACTGTCATACATGTCATACATGTCATGTCATGTCATGTCATATATTATTATGACAGTCGGTCATGTCATATATTATTATGACAGTCGACAGTATGGTCGATCATGACTGTACAGGTCGAGTCGCGTCATACATTTATGACAGTCGTCAGTACGGTCGACGATGACTGTACATGTCGCCAGATGATTATGTCATATCATCAGGCATCCCTGTCATCGAGAGTTCGTATGATTGAACTCGAAGATGGCAAAGTAAAGATACATCTTGGAAACAAACCAAGAACCATCTTTAGCTTTCAGCATGCGCAGAACTCGCATGTGCAGCATGAACGAACTAGTCGTTACTACCATGCTGGTCGTTCAACCTACGTCTCGGGTTCACAACCCAATGGCGGTACCATCTAAGATGATGGGTGACGTAGGTATAAAAGTGAGGAAGCGTTGTGCTTCAGCAGATCTTCTTACAGAGACTGCACTCACAAACCCGCTCATCCGTACACTCGCATTGCTGTTCAACTTTGCAGTGTTTCTTTTGTATATTGATAATATATTCACGGCGCTTGTATCTACAGCCGTATCACATTTTGCACCTTTTTGGCCATTTAATTATATCACCACAGTAATATATCTCAATGTGTGTGGAAGCTGCAAGTTACAGAACTACTGCAACTTACTTCACTTTTGCACATGATAATTTTCATGGCATAATAGTGAATATCTCTGATGGTTAACATCTGTGGTTGATCATAAATATGGGTTTTACTGATTTGAAACCCATGGAAGTTGGTTTACTTCCTGATGATTTAATAGGTGTATCAACTGTAAGCGGATTAACCACTTAAGTGATAACTTGTCAAAACCTATGATATATTTGGGCATATGGCTGTGCACTAAGAGCATATCAAAGGGATATCTCTAGATTCCAAATATATCAGGACACAGCTTGATAATAATCTAAGCAGTTCAACACAACACAATGTGTGTGTGTGTGTGTGTGTGTCCACAACAACCTATGTCAGTCAGTTCAATATGTAAGTACTGATCTGAGTAGGTACATGCTTTTTGTGCTGATCATTACTGAATCAATTGTCACAATGCATTCAGGTTGTTGTTCTTGCTCCAGCGATAATGAAAAGGTATGGACAGTGTTCAGCAATTACCAGCTGCATTGTGAACACCGTATACTGCCTTCGGGTCTGGAGATATTCTCCATCCAGCCCTTCAGCATGTAGTTTTATCCTGTTACCTTAACTATCGCCATCACTGACATCCAACACGCACATGTCTTTGTTGGATGGTATCTATATTATCATACACATAATTGATATTATAGTTGATCATTTCACTTACTGAGTCAGTGAATGTCATTATACATACCATAGTCAGTGGTGTGTGCATTATGCAGGTACTTGCTGATTTAGTACATGTAGGTGTGTGTGTGTGGAACTTTACTACACACTTGTATACAGGTGATAATGGTATTACAATATACCAAGATAATTCATCATGCAGGATGATCTGTATACCAAGTACTGAATAAATCCAACATGATATATATATCAGATTAGTGGTTATTGTAATCTTGCATACTCTCATTTACAATAATGAGTTGCTTGATTTATTTTACATGTAGCTCCGGTGAGCATTCCATTCAGTGATCCACCATAGAACGATCATGCTCATCCCAAATCCTTCGTCAGAGCATGTCGAGCTAATTATGGTGTTAAGATCAACTTCAGGCACCTTTCACTTACATGATTCTAATATAGCTAACATGCACTGCAATATGCCTTGTGCAATGTATAATGTATTGTGATGTGATGCTAATATTCCAGTTGTTATCATGATCAAACTGGTAATATATATTACAGCTGTTACCGTGGTCAAGCTGTATTAATGATGCATGCACAATTCACAGTGTTGCAGTCACTCAGTATATAATGTATATGTAGTGTAATGCATATGTGCTGCATGCACTCATTATATGCTTCATGATGGTGTATACTAGACAGGCTCAGCCCAGTACAGTCAGGCGCAGATCACTTTGTTAGCAGACGGGAGGAGATGGCACCACCGCCAGTAATGGTAGAAGGGCAGAAGGAGCGCGAGGTGGAGCGCATCATTCGCACGCGCTTCAGAAAGCTAGGCGGGAAAACTGGCGGGTCAGTACAGGAGTGGTTGACTAAGTGGAAGGGATTACCACACAGTCACAGCCAGTGGCGGACTCGAGAAGACCTGGAGGGCAAGGGAGGCAGGCTGGAACCTCTGAGAGCCTTTGAGGCTGATGAGGAGAAGCAGAGGAGGGCTCCAGAAAAGAGGCGTAGGGAGACGCACGGCCAGCAGCAGGAGCAGAGGGCTCAGCTCATGGCAATGAGAGCCCCCACTCCGAAGGTTTACAGTAAGGGTGCCAGTCAGGTGTACCAGCCACATCTCACAACAGTGCAACACCCTGTGAGAATCCTCGTCCTCTTCTGTGGGACTGGATCTGTGGAGCAACAGTTCCAACGACAGTTCGACGGCTGCGAAGTGGTGACAGTGGATATTCTTCCCAAGTGGCAAGCAACATGCACTGAGGACATTCTCCACTGGAACTACAAGCTGTACCCCCGACACCACTTCGACGTGATCTGGGCGAGCCCACCATGTAAGGAGTACAGCAAGGCCAAGACTATAGGAGTACCAGATCTGGAACTGGCTGATCGACGAGTGAAACGTACCCGGCAGATCATCGAGTACTACGATCCAGCATACTACTTCATTGAGAACCCAGCTGGGGATGCACTGCGAGGGCTGCACACGCGACCTGTGATGAAGGGGTTACCCGATCCTCACCCCGTCTCCTACTGTAGGTATGGGACACCTTACATGAAACCTACACATATCTGGACGAACGCCGTGCTACCCGTACCCCTGCTGCAGTGTACTCAAGCAACGCCATGTCCCGCGAGAGCTGTGCTGGGAAAGCACGAGAACACATCGCAAGAAGGAGTTTCAGCGTCCAGAACACGAGGCATGGGGTCAGCGCAAGCAGTATACGCGATTCCCCGCACCTTATTGCACCATCTGTTCTGTGGACTGAAGTTGGGCAAGCGCATGAGCGAGGAAAGTGCAGCAGCTATCATGGACCTCATCGCCACCCTGACAGCGCAGACGGATGAGATCTCGATGCAGGAACAAGATACTGGGGTCTAAAACCCTCAGGGCGCAAAGCAGCGCAAGACCCGCAAAGCGAGAAAAGTACCAGGGCGACAGAACCGTTTAAGCGTTGGCAGCGTAATTCGGGGACGGAACCTAGGGAAACCTCCAGCGCGGAAGGGGACTCAGACCCAAGGACTGAGGGGCACGGGACCCAAGAACCCGAGGCTTAGAAGCCAGGGGGACTCAGACCCGAGGACTGAGGGGCACGGGACCCGAGAACCCGAGGCTTAGAAGCCAGCATCACTGTGCATGTTTGTTGATCCCCAGACAATGTAAATACAGGCGAACTCTAACGCTAGCGAGGACGTAAGCGCGCGCCTAAAAGGGGGGGAGAGTTGTGCTAGGGTAAGTCACGAGACAGTATGATGACGCGTCAGAGCTACGAGTGACGGGTACGATGACAGTCATCAGTGACAGGCATTTATGTGACCAGATGACAAGGGGGTCTGACAGAAATGACTGACAGAAATACCTGACCCGAAAGTGAGTTTTGGTGGGAAAACCAGCAGTCAGAGAAATTGGAGGGAAAGCTGGTATGGCCTCCAATATTGCCAAGTCAGCACAGTTATAATTATTCAGAGTGATATGGAGTGGCTCGGAATACAGTGATGATATAACTGGGCTAGTCGGCAGATTCTATGATGTGACTGTTCGAGTTCTCATGAAGTATGATGGGACCTGACAGGAGTCGACATCGAGTGAAGTTCGAAAGTCGAGATCGGAAACCATGGCATAAAGCAGCCGAGCAGGCTGAATGAAACAGTTTTGAATTTGTTACTGAACAGCCACACCTGGCTTTTGTAACTCCGACATTTAAGAAAGATCCGATTCACATATATGTATCTTGCTTACAGCCATACATATCTCTTGCAGGCTTGAACTAGGTTCCCTGTATTGTTAAGTAGACTTAGAAGCTCTTAGAGAGCACCCCCGAACACGTTGGGTTCCCGCGTCTACCTACCTCCACCCAATATGGGGCTCGAACCCATGACCACCAGGTTAAAAGCCTGGCGCTCTGCCAACTGAGCTAACCCGGCAGGGTGGGCGTTGGGTGTGTCGCATCGCTTATCTTGTTGGATCGCATGCCGCAGCGCCCGTACGCCGTAGGAGAGTATGCAGTATGGTATACAGTATTCAGGAGTGACGAGCCAGAAACAGGTTGACAGTCTTCTGATATCAGAATGCATCGATTGATAGGTGATAAACCAAATATACTGACACGTAACGTATCCGAAACCACGAACGTACCTAACGGGTTACAGATGCGACACAACAGTGACGCACGCGGGCAGCGGTACCCAGGTTGGTACGGACTACTGCGATTAGGCAGGGGTCTGTACCGAGACTTTTTGGGAGGGCTACCTGACACAATTCTAGCACACCACCTATGTACTGTCAGGAGGTGTACATGATGAAGGTTCGGTGACACGGCAGATAACTTCCACGCCTCCACCCAACTACCGCCGGCACTTCCTAAAAACGTACATAATTAAGTGACCTTATCGTATTACATGCCTCGGCCCATGCTAATCGAAAGATGATGATCTGGGAATAATAAAGGCTTATCTGGGGAATATAAAGTCACATATCACATATCGGACGGGCAGCGCGACGCCGATAATTGTCATGCCGACGTGGCGTGTCGCGAGGCACAGATTTCAGTGTGTGTCGCGTTGAAAATTTCTGCAAGCGTATCTTTTATGCCATGGCGGAAAAGTGCGCGGTATAAGAAATGAATCTGCATGTATTATGTATTATGTATCGTATCTCGGGAGTAAGAAATGAATCAGCATGTAAAACCAAGGGCTTGGAATTACCATTCAAGAGAGAGAGAGAGGGAGATGTATATGTATATCTTATCATATATATCTTACATAGTCATATATACGAACTATTGGTACACATGCATTATGCAATGTTCAACATAGAAGGGCCGATTCCCTTGCCATCGTTTCACTAGGAGCACCAGCTCTACCAAAAAGGACACCACCTGCGATAACCCCGGCTCCCTTAAGTCACAGATGGCAATACGCATCTTCCTTTTAGTGAATAACTCTGGCTTACCACAAAGCATTTGCCTGCGATAAATACCACCCCGACAAGCTATACAGACACATAAAACTTCACCTCGTACAGATGCATCCAGAGCCAAAATGTCAACACATGCGGGCAACAACTGTGCCGGGTGTACGGAGCAAGCGCCCGAGCAGGCCGGGTGTACGGAGCAAGTACCCAGGCAGGTTGGCCCTATGCAGTATTCCTTCTGCCGAAGGGAGCATCATATGGACGCCCAAAGCTGCGACGCACTGAAAACCGAAGAGACGACAGCCAAGACATATGAGCGGAGGTCTGTGTCAGGTCAGGACGGATCCAGTGATGTACTATATTTACCAATGTGTTCCTAGGTAGGGCTGGGTGCTGCCTAAAACTGCCCGACTGATGTGGGCTTTAGGGGGGGTTGAGGGGCCCTACCCAATGTAGCTCTGACAAAGGTTCTCATGCGACGTGGCCTGCGTGATCAGCCGCTGCACTTGTGCCTCCACACTGTCTGAAGCCGTCGCCTCCGGGGGCGGCCCCGGGGAATTGATAGGCGTGCCGGTTGTAGCCCCACTCCCTGCGCGGAGGACACAGTAGCGCAGGGTCGGGGGTGATTGATGGAACACCGTTCCACAAGAAAACCATTATCGATGGTGAAAAAGCAATGATGTGGCTCGCCATCAGCAGCTATAGAAGCCACGACGTGGAAGCTCAAAGAGGATGTGACGTGGCTTGCCGAAGCAGCAGAGCCCAGGATGTCACATAGCAGCTCAAAGCAGGGCTTGCTGCGGCTCGCCACGGGAAGCACACAAGGGACGTGCCTCGTTGGTCACCGCAGGCAGCTTAAGCAGTTTGTGGCATGGAGGCAGATCGAAACAGGATGCGGCATGGCCTACTACAGGCAGCTCACAGAGACTTTCTGCGCGGTGATGCTTGCCATGGATTGGCCATCCCTCACGATGAAAGAGTCGCCGCTTCGAGGGCAGCCGGCGTTAACACAAAAGGGTGGTGCTGGTTTGCTGCACAGGAGGGAGTCCGCTCTGAGAGGTGGGGGCGAGAAGGCCTTCCCACAGAGCCGCATAGTGATGGGGCGGCTTTCGAGCGCCGAGTGCCTGTTACCTGGTGCGCCGGGCGCAATGAAGTCCCGCCCAGTGAGCTTGTGGCTCATGCGCTTCATCACGGCCACCGCGCGCTCGTTCAGCACCTCGCTCGCATCGCCCAGCTGCCCCACTGCGTGAAGCAGCTCGCGCTCGCGCGCCCCCCGGCCGCTGGGCTCCCCTGCGCCCGCTGCGCCACCCCCTGCGCCCCCAGCCCCGGCGGCGCCACCCGTGCCTGCAGCTGTGCCCCCCGCGCCGCCTGCGCCCGGTGCCCCCGCTGCGGATTCCTCTTCCCGCACTGCGCCCGTGGGCGGCCCTGCTGCATCCGGGTTGGCGCGCTGCGCCGCCTCTGGTCCGCCTTGTGCGGCGGTGTTGAGAAGCCTCCAGTTGATCAGAGGGTCGTGCACAAACGCCTCGAGCATGGCCATCACGCTGTCCTTGTTGCTGCGCAGCACATGCATCACGCTGCAGCACGTGGAGCGGAAGTTGCCCTCTATGCCGGACACCTCCATCGCCTTGACGAGCATGCGCGTGAGGCGGAACGGAACCTTCTCCGGGTACTTCTCCCGATTCATGGACGCCTCAAAGCAGTCCCCGAAGTCAATGTGCAGCATCTTGCCAGAGGCGCGGTCCAGCATCAGGTTCGACGGGTGCCGGTCGCCAAGGCCCAGCAAGTATCCTACCATGCTCATCACTGCCAAGCTGCGGGTGTAGTTCGTGCGCCGGTTCAGCCACACCTCCGAGCTCTTGCTCTTCAGCCACAGCACCTGCCATAACAAGAGCGACAGGATTTGTGACATTTCATCACCATTCAGCAAAACGGCAGGTGGGGCGGGGTGAGGGTGGAGTGCTGGCGCAATCCCCATGCTAGTCCTGCAAGGGAGATTGATGGTCATCGTCCCTGCTGTGACCCTCCAGGCGCGACTAAACTGGGTCGGTGAATCCCCCCCCCTACCTTGAAATGCGACATGCCAACGGGTTCCATGCCATATGGAATCACAAAGCATTGCTCTGTTCCTTCAGAGCAAAGGCGTACGCAATATTAAGCTCCGGCCCGGGCTCGTAGGCCCACCCCCGATGGCTGAAGGCACATCTCCGAGCTCCAATCTCGTTTCAATATTTAGGCCTCCTCAGGGATGCCCTGCTTGTTCAGATCGAGTGACTTCTACCAGGCAGGGGTGATGATAAGGGTGGCCAAGGAACCTTGTGGAGGTCATCCCCGGGAGTGTTCTCCACTGCATGCTCGAACACCTCCACCTTAGCGATGAGGGTCAGATGGTCGTAGTCGGGCGCGCAGGTCAGCATGAGGCGGTGCTCGAGGTTGAGGGGCACCTTGCGCGCCTCGCGGTGCTCCCGGATCAAGGCGTGCAGCGTGTCGCAATTGGGCACCCAGCCAATCAGCCCCGAGTTGGGCGAGAGAGGCACCACGGCATAGCGCGCAATCGACAGGTCACGCTCCGCAGTTTCGCGGTTGTTCGCGAGCAGCGTGTTCACCAATGTGAACAGCTGCATCACTCTCTCGTCCTGCAGCCAGCTCAGCGCTCCCCTAACACACCCTCAGGATCCGCGCAGAGCCTCGCAGCCCCCCCTACCCCCCGCCCCCAACCGCCTAGCGGGGCGCTGCACTGGTTGTGAATTAGAACCAAGACCCAAGTATTGGACGCGAAATGGGATGAAAGCCCGAATGGCATGTCGATATGTGACGCCTTGGCTCGGCCTGGCAAAAGCACGCATGCCATGCACCGCACGTACCACCGCACGCACGAGTGGATGGTCGAGATAGCTCCGCAGGCCGCACCTGGCGCAGGTCCTCGTGGCCCTTCAGCAGGAAGCCGTACGTCTGCCCATCTCCACCGTTGATGGTCAGCTTGCGTGGCCGCTGCTTCGACGTGATCACATGCAGATGCGGTGCAAATGACTGAATGGTCACCAGCGGCTGGCCTGCTGAGTACGTCCCCGGCACTGCCAGCTCCAGCCCCCGCGCAGACACCAGAAGCGGTGACACGTACCTGCCAGGCCACGCCACAATGCACTCGTAACATTTATCCCACACTGCTGCATCTCAGGGTGTTGAAGACGAGCACTGTTTCCTAACCCGCGCACACAGGGCAGCACAAAACGACTTCTTCCGCAGACGAAAGTGCCGAGCCTCCCTCGGGACAGTGCGTCATCGCGTCATCACATCATCACGTGACGGAGCGCAACCCCACCACCTATGCGCGCGCCATACATGTCCTTCGGCACGCAGCGCTGGGAGCACCAGCAGGGGGGACCTACCCGAGGTCGAGCGTGGTGAGGGATGGGAGCTGCTTGTTGATGCGCTTGAAGACGTGGTAGTAGAGGTCCCAAGCCTGGTTGAGCTCCGCCTCGCGGCCGGAGCGGCGGTATTTCTGGCACCAGTCGTTTGCCTCCTGCAGCTCTCGCCCATAGGCCTGCACGAAGCTGATCTCCTGCAGGGTCTGCGCCCCCTCCGGGCGGTCCATGAGCTGGTGCAGGGGCGCCAGCACTCCGAGCATGCCCTCCACGTTCTGCTCCCCAAAGTACAGCCGGGAGGCCTCCTCCAGCCCCTCGTGCCACATCTCATGCCACAAGATGGCCACCCGAATCAGCTCCTGGCTGACCAGTTGCGCCTGCTCCACGAGCTGCTGGCTGTGCTGGCGCAGGTTGTCCACCACCGACATCGCCGCTGCGCGCCTCCCGCTGCTCTGCGACTTGCACGCCACGAGCAGCGGGTAGAGCAACGCTTGCGGGTGGTGCCGCCCGACGCGCACCAGCAAGTTGTGGATTAAGTGCCGCACTGGCATCGACGGCGAGTGGATCCGCGCGATGATCTGCGGGATCACCACCAGCCACGTGTCGATGGACACATGTGCGAATCCCTCGTTCAGCGCCGCCTCCACCTCCGGCGCGCCCCCATGGTTGAACCACAGCGTGAGCAGCCGGAGGATGTCCTGCAGGCAGCCACCGCGGCGCTCCCCGCTGCCCCCATCCAGCGCAATGGAACGGAAGAAGCCAGACACCGCGGGCGCCACGCGGCGGATGGCGTGCGCTGGGGAGTTGCGCGCGTAGTGCTCCATCGCCGCCACGTTGAACAACGCCCAGTGGTGCCACGCCTTGCCCCAGCTGCGTCCAAACTCCGTCGCCGCGCGCACCGACTGCAGGCACTCCTCGATCGCTGTCTCGTTCACGTCCTCGCACAGCGCCCACTGCCAGATGCCCAGCTTCAGGAATGCCCGCGATGCCAGCTGCGAGCTCTGCAGAGGGTCGTACCTGCGGGCCGCGCCACCGCATGCCGCAATCAAGATACACGCGCACCGGCTCTCGCCCGCTCCCTTTATTCACTCCCTTGCTCGGGGATCAGTGCTCCCTCAGTCGGTCGCCCCCGTGAATCCTACGCACATGCACCTAACAACATGTGTTCATGTGCTCATGCGCGAGCCTCTGCCTTCCTCCCAACCGGCGCAGAGAGTGGATGGCGCCTCGCCTCGCCGAAGTCCTGGCTTCAGGGGGGCGGGGAGCAGGAATTCGAGATGAATCGAGTTGGTGTCTCTTTGTTTCCATTGTGACGTGTCCGGGCACATCTTGCTTTCGGGCAGGAGGGGAAGGCGGAGGGGGTCGCAAGGAGGTAGGAGGGAGGGCGGACGCCGCGCTCACCCCGGGATGGAGTTCCCGCTGGCCTGGAGCTCGCAGATGAGGCTCTGGAGGCGGGCCAAGGCGTCCCGCCGCAGCGCGGTGTCGTTGCTGGCCCACTGATGCTTCAGATATGCCAGCATCACGTGGGGCGCCCCACTTCCCGCGCCGTATCCGGGCATGCTGGACTCGGTGCGGGTGGCGGGGTCGTATTTCAGCAGCTGCAGGAGCGTGCGGTGGCTGTGCCGCTCGCGGCCGCTCTTCTGGCAGAGCGACGCGAACTTGATCCATGTCTCTGCCTCGTCCGCCATTGGGAGCACCAGCGACCGTACTGACAGCAACCCTTGCCACACCTGCCACCAACCCCGCCTCTCCCCCAGCTCGGCCTTCCCCTCAGTCTGCGCGCTGCTGTCCCTGACTCCGCTCTGCACGCAGACGCATCGCTGGAGCGACGCGCCCTCGGACCGCGGCTCGACGAGGCAATGGTGAGAGCCTGAGTGGCAGCGATCCAAGCGTGGTCAGGGAGCCATACCTCTACGTTGCTCTGCACGCCGTGAATACGTTCGCGCCACATCGTACGCATCAGAGAGGACTTGGCCTGAGCGGCGCCTTGATCTTCCTCCCGGCTCAAAAGGCTGTATTCCACAACCTCCTCCAGCTCCGTCAGCTGCTGCACCCGCACCATCGAGGTATACGCGCGCTCATAGCTCTCCCCAACGAGGGCGGTCAGCTCCGTGCCCAGCAAAGTTCTCGCCCGCGCCACGTGCTGCCGCGCATCCGCCACCTGGCCGTGGTGCACGCAAAGAGCCGCCTGGAAGAACGCCCCGAGGCTCTTGCCACTGTCCGCCGTGGTCGGGCCCTGGTATCCCGGCAGCGCTGCCCCTGCTGTCCCGGCCACCGCCTGCTCCACGCCCAAACCCACCACAACCTTCCACCCGGCTCATCACGCGACTCGACCCTCTGATCACAACCCTCCAGCCCACTTGTTACGCGGCTCGACCGTCCGATCACAACCCTCCCTCCCGCTCATCATGCAGCTGGACCGTCTGATCACAACCCACCCTCCCGCTCATCATGCGGCTCGACCGTCTGATCTGCCCTCCCTCCCGCTCATCATGCGGCTCGACCGTCTGATCACAACCCTCCCTCCCGCTCATCATGCGGCTCGACCGTCTGATCACAACCCTCCCTCCCACTCATCATGCGGCTCGACCGTCTGATCACAACCCTCCAACCCACTTGTTATGCGGCTCGACCGTCTGATCACAACCCTCCCTCCCACTCATCATGCCAACCCCAACGCAGGCCCTGCGAGGCCTGCGCCTGTGGACGCGTCGACGGGCAAAAGTAGAGGGAGCAAAGACTACTTCTCAAATGGCACTCAAGAGCTGGAGCAAACCAGGGAGGCGAGATGGGAGGATACAGCGGGCGACTTACGGGAGGCAGGTAGCCGTCCAAGGCGGTGATGTAGGTCTCCATCTCCTGCCATTGCCCCATGTTCCAGGCGGCGTGCGCGGCGTGCGCAGCCATCTGGGAGCGCGTCGGCGAGTCCGCTGCAGGCCACATCTCGCGGCAGAGGGCGCTCAGCTGCTCCCACTCCGCCAGCGCGGCCAAGCAACGCATCTGCCCGAGCGCCAGCCCCACCGCCGCCAGGCTCCCAGCTTCTGTGCTGCGGTACTTGCGCTGGTACGCCTCCAAGGCATCGTCCCAGCGCTGGAGTTTCTCGTACCACGACTCCTTCAGCTCCATCTGCAAGTGCTGCTGGGCGTACACTAGGATACCCACCGCTGCCTCTGGCTGGTGCAGCTGATTATTGATACTGATCAGCGCCTCCACCGTGCCTGTGAAAGCCCTCCTCCCCCTTCTCCCTGAGTGCCTGGTCCCTCATGTCCCTCCGGTTCCCTTCCAGCCAATCACGCACATCTGCGCCACATGGGACAAAAGCCGTCAGCAGCACACCGCCATGGAGAGCCCCGCAATGGGCCTTGACCAATGGCTCACATCTAGCGGCGGCAACTTACCACTCGCGGATATCCAACAGTGGCAGCTTACTGGCACCTCCACCAGGCGGGAAGGCAGATAAGGGCGAGGGCGAACCGGCAGGGTTCTGCTGGAATTCCGTCTCCTTGTAATGCAGCGCCTTGGCGTAAGCATGGCACTTCTCGGCGAGTGCTCCGAGGGTGCGGATATCCACCGGGAGGGGCTTCTCGTCGTGCTCCATGAACTCCGCCAGGTTGAGCAGCGTGGCGATGATCTCCGGCGGGATGGTCGGAGAGGCAAACGCTGCCTCCAGGCTGCGCACCAGCTGCTCCTGGTACGTGTCATGGAGCTCGCTCCAGCAGCTGACGAAGCCCGCCGCGAAGAGCTCACGCGCAACGTGCGGCTGCAGCTGCGCCAGGGAGTGGCATGCCCGCAGCGCCGGGGAGGGGGACTCCTTCAGCAGCTCCACGCTCAGGTTGCGCATCCACTCCTCCCAGTCTTCCTGCCCCACGCCAAAGCCTCCCCAGCACCGAGCTTTAACAGCAGGTTACATCCTTAAGCAGACGCGCCGACTGTACAAGGGCCGCGCGAGAGGGACGCATAAGGGAGAACAGCCAGGTGATAGGGTAGCCAGTGGGGCCTGCCGATTGGGGGTAGGGGTGCGATGCGGGCGCTTTGGGGTGGGGGTGCGATGTGGGCGCTTAGGGGTCGGGGTGCGATGCAGGCGCTTAGAGGTGGAGAGCGCACCTTGGTGGAGCGTTGCGACGACTCCCAGGCCTTGCGCAGGTTGAGCTCGTTCACCTGCAGCTTCACGGGCCCCGTGGCCACTGACTCGTGCACTGAGCTACGTTCCGAGTCGCGCATCTCCAGCATCAAAGGGCCCCATTCGCTGCCGGCACCGCCTGCCTCCCCGGCGATGAAGGGAGTACGCGCCAGCACGCGCGCCGCAACAGCCTCAAACTTGGCGTGCTGCATGCGATGCTTGGCCATCGTCTTGCGCAGCAGCGGCAGGAAGATGGCAAAGTCCGGCCCGAGCGCCGTGCCGAGCACCGCCGCCACGTCTGCCGCATCCCTCCGTAGCTCCTCGTGCTTGCCTGCCGCTCCCCCCATGCACACACGCTGCGCACCCTCAGCCGAGAGGCCTGGCGCCTTGCCGTGTAATCCGCCGCACAGCGAGAGGCACGCCTTGAATGTTCAGCTCCAGCCCGAGGCGGGGGGCTCCAGAAGAGGCGCTGTGCGGAGAAGTGGAGGAGCCCGCCAGTTCTGGTGGACAGTGATGCTGACAGGCATGGTGAACTTAGGGTTTTGCCGCAGGTCCCAGCCTGCGGACTCAATGAATCCATGTGACAGAACCAGAAAATATTGGAGACGGTCCCTCCGCAGAATCGGCACAATGTCGATTATTAGATCATGCTGACTCTGCGCAAACCCTTTTCAATATTGTCCGGTTCTGTCATTTCTCTTTTGCTCGAATCCTCATTTGCCAAAGGCAGGCACTGCAATACATTTCATTAAAATGATTTTGTAAAGTGTTTAAAATGCATTTTGTGCTTTTACATGCTTTCTACATTCAAGTTTTTGATGAGATGTCCAGACTGTCTGTGCACGTCACCAAAAGGAAAGAGTCCTCTGGGTCGGGAGCGGTGGGAAGAGCAAAAGGAACAGAGCTGAACAGGCGTGTCGCTTCGTGGCTACTTGTACATCCTGTTTGTGTCACGGAGCTACATGTGTCATTCGGCTCTACTGCAGCAGGAGTCACGGATTCTGAAAGTCAAACCACAAAAATTCGGTTGCACTCCAATTTGAACATTTCTCTTTTGCTCGAATCCTCATTTGCCATGAAACCAAAGATGAAACTATGAGGCACACAAAAGAAATCTGATCTCTGTCACTGTGACCATGTTAACCAAGCGAACTAGTAGTCCATGTCTGTGTCCCTCAGAGCTGTCGGGTCGATGTAGTGCTGCACTGCCGAAGAGAACTGTGACCAGCCTCCAAGGAAGCACACTTTCTCCATTGCAACACCCACAGCTCGAGCACACGTCGTGGCACCCTTCCGGGTGCTGTGTGCAGAAAAGTGACTTCCTTCCGGAGGTCTGCAGTCCAGCTCGCTGAGAGCTAGACCAATCCAGTCATTTGCCACGGAAGCCTTGAAGTTCTTCGGGTCCTCGGGTAGCAGCCAGTAGGCGTCAGGTTGAGTCTTCTCAGAACTGTTCCAAGCCGTGTCACGGTGGAACTCCCAGTGCTCGATCAGCTCCTTCAACAGAGCCACCCCCTTCCAGGGAATGCACAGGCGTCTCTTCACCAGTTGATGCCGCCGTCCTTTCTCCTTTAGCAGCACCACTGAGAACTCACTGTCGCCACAATGAACGTGCTGCCGTGACAACGAGGTCCCCGTGTCCGGTCTGCCGAAGGTCACGAAGGCAACAACCACGTAGGCGAAGGCTCGCAGTAGCCGCAGCTCCTCAGGCGATCTCGGAGTCAAACTCAGCGCTGCTTCGTGCACACGTCGTACGTGTGCCGCTGGCAGCCACGTCCGCTGGGTCTCGATGTTCTCCTCCTGCACCGCCAGCTCCGCCTGGATGGTCGCCATCCCCTTCACAGCTCGGGTCACAGAACGCCCCTTCGCTGGTCCAGGAAAACGTAGGTCCTCGTGGTAGTTGTTGATGGCAGACAGGTACGGCTGCAAAGAGGCCGACTTGATGCCCCCGTCCTTCAACAGAGAGGCGATGTACAGCAACACCGTCGCCTCCGATGCTGGCAGCCACGGCCGTTGGTGCTGCTCACAAAATAAAATGAAGCGTCGCGCCTTCGGTCCGTAGTTCCCATCGTCGTGTCCAGCAGTGCCTTTCTCTGCATCGTCACTGCCAGTTCCGTGAGCCGGGAAGGTCCCAACTCACCCCTCCACCGCTCACAAAGTGAGCACGTGAGGAAATTTTGTACAGGACCACCGCGCTTGTACTCTTCGTAGTCGCCTCCGCTGATCCGCTCGGTGTTCTCGCCGTCCGCGTCCGTTGCCTCGTCCGTGCTGTTGATGATTTTGAAGTTCTCCTCGGACAAGTCCAGCGTCTCCTCGTCGCCGTCGTCGTACAGCACGTGCGCCTTCCCGTCCTCGTCGAACTCCTTCACCACACCCGGGTAGAAGCAGTCATCGTCCTTCCAGAACACCTCGATTTTCGTGCCCACGGTCACCTTGCTCGCTGTCGTACTCGTAGCAGAGCTCCTTCGTACTTCAGCAGCGTAGTAACTCACGGGCGCGCCTCGATGAAGAACATCACAGCGTCCCACTTTGAGGGCCCGAGCAGCTCGGACCCTCCCAGCCTGCTCGGAGTGAACAGGTCCCTGCGCCGTGGCATGATCACCACCTCGGTGGCCAGGGCCTCCAGCTCCCTGAACCAGGACTGTCCCGGCCAGTACGGAGCCACCACCGTAGCAGCGGCCCCCTCCTCCCGCAGCTTGTGCGCCACCTCGTCCAGCAGCGCCCACGGGGGGTTCACCCAATTGTTTTCCCCCCGCCAGTCGTACGTCAGAGAGTCCACACCTTCGCACTTCGGGTCCTTCCACGCAGCGTAGTACCGAGGAAGCTGCGCGGAGATCTCGGAAGCGAACCGGTCGACTGTGTAGGGCCCCCACTGCTTGTTGGCCCACACGAACCAGTCCCGATTCAGCCGCCAGTCGTCCAAATCCTCGCAACGCGAAAGGTTGTCGGCCCACACGTTGGCCTCGCTGCGGATGTACCGAGCCTGCAACTCGATGTCGTGCAGATCCAGTAGCAGCCAGAGTCTCCTCATTCTCCTCATCAGGTCCGGGTTCCTGGAGGTGAAGTGTGACAGCATCGCCACCACCGCCTGGTTGTCGCAGTAGAGCCGTACGACCTTGCCCTCCAGCTCCTGCAGGAACGCCTGTACGGTCTTGTACACGGCCTCCAGCTCCAGGTGTGTAATGTGCCAGCTGCGCATCTCGTCTGGCCAGAAGCCTCGCGCGGGGAACTTCAGGTTCAGCACTCCTCCCCAGGCTGTCATCGAAGAGTCCGTGTGCACCTTCGCTCTCGTCGGGGATCTCCAGATCTTGCGCCCGTTCCACCTGCTCATCACAGGCAGCCTGGACCACCATTCTAAGTCCCCCCGAGCTGCACGCGAGATTTTTACCTTTGCTCCCCAGCTGCGTTTCTCTGCCAGCACGAAGTAGAGCTCCCGTAGGTAGAGCCGCGCCGCTGGTACTGCCAAGTACACGGATTGGCAGAGTCCCGTGAAGGAAGCCAGTCTCCTGGCAGGAATCCACCTCCGATTTCTCGCTGCGTCGCACAGGATCTCCTTCGCCTTGGTGTGGATCTTGTGTACCCGTCGTTCTGTTACACGGAATTGTCCCAGCTTCAGGTCCACCTCCAGCCCGAGGTGCTCCACCACCTGTGTAGGCTCCCATTGGCCCTTCTTCTCGTTCCGCCGTAGGCCAAGTCGATGAAGCACCAGTTGAACTTTTTCTCGACGCAGAAAGCCTTCTCGCTGAGATTCGACCAACACCAGAAAATCGTCCATGTACGGTAGTACTCGCATTCCGCTGTGACGGTTCGCGTCCCCGCCAGCACCACCGGTCCTGCGACGGACTGACCATCGCTGTCGTACTGCGGAACCGTCCCGCAGCCTCCTGATTTCTCTGCGATCTTCCGCTGCCTGTGGAGAACGTAGAGCCTCCACCATCACGCGTACGAACTTGCAGAACACCCTCGGAGCGTCGCTCCATCCGAACGGCATCGCTGAACATTGAAGCAGGTCCCCTTGCAGGTCGAACTGCATGAATCGCTGAAAGTCCGGGTGGATCCCCAGCGCATGAAAACCGTCCTGGAGGTCGAAGCTGAAGCACCAGTCGCCCGGTTTCGCCAGTCTCCTTAGTTTCTTCAGCATCTCCATCTTCACGCGATTTTTCACACACCACTGGTTCAGCCATCGGAAGTCCACCACCAGTCTCCACTTGTTCGTACCCGGTTTTGGCACCAAAAAAGCGCGAGAAACATGAGATCTTCTCGTCGCTCTCGTCCAGGCACCGTTCTCTAGCAGCCTCTCCTTCTCCGCGTCCAGCCACACCTGCTGCTGCCGCGTAGCATCCCTCAGTGACACCCCGTGGTCGAACGGAGGCGGAGGCCCGCGCTTCCACCTCAACTTCACCCCGTGAGTAATCCATGGCATCACCTCGGAACTGGCGCCCGCCGCGCGTCATGCTCCCCTCCGCTGTCTCACCTGCTGTTGCACGGTGAGTTTTCCCCGCCCAGCGCCCGGAGAGGGCTGTTGCGCTGGACGGGGTGGCGGCACGCACATCACACATCGGCCGCGGGCTTTCCGCCCCGGCCCTTGCCGCCTTTCTCGGTAGGCTTCTTACCGTCCTTCTCCTCGTTCTTCTTACGGTCCTTCCAGCGCAGGTCTCGGTCCCGTGGATTCACCACCCGCGTTTCCGCGTTCGCTGCGTTCTTCGCCGTCATGCTCAGCATCGCCTTGCCGCGGTTCTTGTCGAAGTCGTTCAGCCACTGCTGCAACACCTCATCTGCCACCACGCCGTCTGCTGCCTGGTAGACTCTGTCCTCCACAAACTGCAGCTTTGCACGTAGAGCGTCCGATCCTCCCCGCTGTGAAGAACCAGGCTCCTGCTCCAGCTGCCCGCGCAGTTCCAGCATCGCCCACCTGTTGCACAGCAACGCGTACACGCCGTGCACCGAGTTGGTAACTGCGTAGAAACGTTTCTGCCACTCGCTCTTCGACAATCCGCAGTCCTCGTTCACGTCCAACGTCTCGTTGCATTCGTTCACCACGTCGTGCAAATAAGACAGCGCTGGAGCCAGAACCATGCACTCGTACTTCATTGAAGAGTTGGACTTCTTGGAGAGAGCGTCGTACGTCTTGCTGCCGTGCAGGTCGTACAACTGCGGCATCCTCGATGTCAGTGTAGCCGGCCGCGGTGGGAACGGGTTGATTGAGGCTGCTGGCACGTACTCCAGCTTCCTCCTTCTCTCCAGAAGTTGCTCGGCGGTCTTGGCTACGGTGTCCGGGTCAGAAGTCCCAGGCTTCGCTGCCACCTTCGCCTCCAACTCCACGTTGATCTGTGCTTGTCGTTGAAGCTCGTCACGCAGCAGGAGATGCTCCTCTGCCTGCTGCCTCTGCATCTCAAGCAGCTCCCCTTACTGCTTTTGCATGACCAGAATTTGTTGCATCAGCACGTCCTGAGTGGACGGTGCTGCCGGGGAAGGGGAAGCCTGCCCGATGTCTGGCTTCCCCGGGAGGGGAGGGAAATCCTCTGTAGACTTGCCCTTCGCAGTTCCAGCCATTTTCTCTCCCTCAAAGGAGTAACAGTGAAGTCAATCGTACTGCCGTAGCCGATGTGAAGCCGTCGTTTGAAGTCGTAACGCCGTCCCCGCGACTTCGCTGTCAGATCTCCTGTCGTCGTTCGATCGCCGTCGTACAACCTAGTGGTCTAGTCACTACCTACTCTACTGTTTACAGGTGAAACAGGTGAAGAAATTCTTACAAAATCGGATTTGCAGTGTGCCTCACAGAGTACCGTAGGTACCCGTGAAGTTCCTGTTTGCAAGAGCAAAAGGAACAGAGCTGAACAGGCGTGTCGCTTCGTGGCTACTTGTACATCCTGTTTGTGTCACGGAGCTACATGTGTCATTCGGCTCTACTGCAGCAGGAGTCACGGATTCTGAAAGTCTGAAACCACAAAAATTCTGTTGCACTCCAATTTGAACATAACGATGCCGAACCCACGGACATGCCAATCCGCTGAACCTCATAGGCCAGCCCTTGGTGGATTCATATACCAAACCATTGCAACCTGATCGACGGTCCACACTTCGTTTGAAAGCTGACTATGGAATCCAGGATGCGCGGCTGTGACATAAGCGCTGATGTCAGCCGCTGCGCTCGTGGCTCGTCGCCACGGTGCTCATGGTGCGGGGGGTCCACGGAGAGGGACGCACTGTCCAGGCAGCGGGCGAAGGGGTGCACGATTGCTGAGGCGTAGCCAGCAAGTTGCATGCGGGGCAGCAGCCTGCCGAGGGACTGCAGCGTTGCGCGGCGCACTGCCAGTGGTACCTCCGCCACTCCAGGCTGGAAGAGCCGCACCATCGCTGGCAATACCAAATGCAGATGCTCCTCCTGCGCGCCCATCCACGTCGACCGAACACCGCCAAGCGATCAGTCCCATTTCGCCCACTGCACGCACGCAAGCCGCATTGCCGCGCGCCACGGAGCAGATGGTGCCGTGGGGGCACGCTGCGGCGGCGTGGAAAGAGGGGGAGGGGCGAGTCGGCGAGAGGCGCTCACTACACTGCTGGAGAACACCTCGAGGGCGTGAAGCACGTGGTGTGCGCTGCTGTAGTCGCCACTGCGCTCCGCTTCAGCAAGCGCCCCAACGCACCGCGGCAGCAGCTCCGGCATAAACGATCGGAACTCGTCATGCAGTGCTGTAGCCGTCGATGTCAGTCCACACCCCTCCCCGCCCCCCTCAAATCGGCGATCAAAGATGCTCCACGGCCTCCTCTCCAACTGCATCAGCGTTCAACGCTCGACTCAAAACTCCGCATCCAGGGAGGACAGGAAGCAGGGAGCGCACCGCGGGAGAGCTCCTCGAGGAGACGGAGCAGGTGCTGCATGAGGTGGGCGTTGCCCCAGAACTCGTAAACCAGCGCCAGCAGCTCGTCCAGGTACTTGCGGATATGCTGCGCCCGGATCCGCCCATCACCCATGACGCATACAGCTTTCCGCCCAATGGGATGGACAGACGCACCAAAGGAGTGTGGAACACTGCCGCACGCTCCTGGGCCTAGCGAGGCGGCCGAGCACATCGGAAGCACTTCAAACGGAGATGCCGGCAGCGTGGGGCTGGGGGGGGCACAACCAGGAGCGCACCTGGCGGATGATGGAAACCAGCACTGTGAGCTGCTGGAACATGAACTCGCGGAGGCCCCCCTCGCAGGTGCGCATCACGTGGAAGAGCACCGGCATGACCTGCGCCAGCATCCTCACCGCCCCTCTTTAACACCCTCACTTTAGGTTTTAGGTTCCTCTGGATGTCTTCCACAGGTCTTTCTGGGGATCGTTTCAGCAGCAGCACCTCCTCCAGGCGACTCGCGCCACTCCGAGGCCTAAGAGTAATAGGAAGGCGGGGTATGGGGGTTGGGGCACCTTCGGGAGGTAGCTGACGCAGGAGAGGCCCAGCGCTTGGAAGATGAACATCAGCGAGCGCACCACCATGAGGTGATGGCTCGACAGAGACCCATCACGCAGCACCTGCATCAAGGCGTTGATCGCGACGGTCGGATAGTACTCCTCTGATGACGTGGCCAGTCCTGCGCCACCAGATGCACGAGTCAGTGCCATTCCATGACGCGTCTCAGTTCCGGAGGCAGCTTCGATCGCATCACCCACATCGCCTGATCCGTCGGCTCAAGAGTAGGGGGCCCACCGGAGGAAGGCAGGAGCTCCACCACGAGCTCATGGTCCTCGCCGTCACGCTGCGGGGGAATCTCCCCTTCTTGTACCTGGCGCTGCCCGCGCACGCCATCCGCGGGCAGGTTGCCCTCTCCCTGCACACAGCCACCCCCCCGCCGCCCCGCTGTCCTCCACGGCATCTCTCCCAAAGCGATACAAACATGAGACACCGACTCCTGCATTACCCGAATGGGGCTCAAGTGGTCACAGCTCCCATGCATCCCGTATACGCCGTATCCTTTATAGAGTGGCGATGGCGGGAAAGTCTGATCGTCTTCAGGTTCATCCCCTACACCATATCCTTCTTAGAGTGGTGGTGGTGGGAAAGACTGATCTACGATCCGAGGGAGTCAGATTGTCATCACAGTCCACAGCAGGCCATGCAGCCTCCACAGTGACCGGAGGAGCCGCCAACGAGCTTTCGCATGACCAGTGCTCACTGCGGCTCACGGCGCACTCCAGCGGTGCTGCCACATTTAGCATTTCCCTAGACGGTGAAACCGCAGCGCCCGAGCCCCCCTGCCGCCCCCTCTAACCTTCATGTTCAGTTGGTTCATCTTGTGGCTGTGGGGGTCCAGGGCGCCGATGATGCCCAGGGTCTTCAAAACCTCAAAACGTGTCACGGAATTTTCGTTCAACAGACGTAGCAGTATGCCTGTAGCCAGACCCACCACGCGTCAAACGCCCCTCGTGCAACACGTGCGCCCCTCGTGCAATATATGCCCTGCGTGACGATGGTTCACGTGCAACACCCCTCCGCGGACAGCTGGATCACGGCGCTCCTGGAATGGGGCGCCCACATGTGGTGGGGGGCAGCCAGGCGCAGCAGCGCAGGGCAGGGTAGGGGCGCACTGAGAAGTGGGGGGTAGTCGATGTAGGGTAAGACGACGTATCCAGTGCTCTGCACCAGCTGGCCAAGAGTGCTGACGGCCACCTGGCGCTTCCCGGCGGCGCCTCCGTCTCGCAGTGCATCGAGCAGCAATGGGAGGAGCTCCCGCACGTAGGGACGCATCGTGGCGCCGCTTACCTGCGCTAGCGCGCCAATAGTTGCCAGGACACTTACCTGCGCAGCCGTTGCCCCAAACCCCGGGTCCCATCACTCAGCGTTCAATTGCTGTGCGCCAGGTGGACTCCAGGTGGACCCGCTGTGAGCTATGGCAGAGCTTGGCACACGGGCACACGTCTTTTCAGGCAAAGCCTGCGGCGCTCCGGTGGCAGCGGGGCTTCGAGCCACTGCAGTACAGCCGCTGCTCAGAACAGAACCCGCGTCCTCGTGCGTTGCACCCGTTGCAGCCGCAGCCATCCTTGTCCTCCATCCCAAGAGCCACGTGCCATGTGGGATGAATGTGCCAATGCCAGGGATATCTGGGCGGCCAATGCCAGGGATATCTGGGCGGCCAATGCGTCCCCGTTCATATTGCATGCACCCGCCAGGGGATGGCAGTCAGGGGGTGGAGGGGTGGAGGGGTGGAGGTTGGAGGGGTGGAGGGGTGGAGGGGCGGAGTGTTGGAGGGGTGGAGGGGTGGAGGGGTGGGGAAGAGGGAGCAAGGCAAGGATAGGGGAAGTGGAGGATGATTGCCACCTGCAGGAAGCGGCGCTCAGCTGCTGCCCTCTGCTCGCTTGCCTGAGGCTGATGGGCATGGTGCGTTAGCGAGGTGGACGCTGTGGCAGAGCCCCCCTGCGCGGGCCCCGTCGCGGTGCTTCCAGTGCTGCTCCGCAGCTTTGCTACCAGGGCCTGGAGAGAGCAACCCAACGCACACCTCGTCACCTTTGCAAGCATACGCCCGTCCAGGCACCCTGACGAGGTGTCCAGAGTCCAGGCAGTGGCGGCGTGCTCAGCTGCAAGGAGCTGCGAGGCGCGTGATCGGGCGTGCGGCAGCTACACTGGCGGGACCAGGGCAGGGGAAGCATTCATCAGTGACAACAGAGGCCGCAGATGGAGGGGCATAAGAAGAGGCATGTGGCCGAAAGCGGAAGGCACCTAGGATAGAGGACAGGATGAAGCTGGGAATGAAGCACCTTGAGGACGGGCGCAACATACGGCAGAATGAGGCGCGGGCAGGATTGGATGAGGCATCCAAGCAGCCTTGCGCTCTGCTCCTTGTTCTGGGTGTCTGCGGAGTGCTCCAGCTCCGTCAGAAGCTGCAGGAGGTGCCGCCGCAGCGCCGGCAGCACGTACGCTGGGTTACGGTTCGCCAGCCGCCCGACAAGGCTGATGGCGGTGGCGCACACCGCGCCGCTCTCATCATTCAGAGAGATGAACAATGCGCGCAGGCTATCCGCCTGAGATACCCCACCCCCCGGTCCCCCGTGCTCTGACGGCTCCTTTCCGCGGACCCTGCTACCCCGGATGGTTCCCCCCCGCGCTCTCGCCCAGCAAGGTCAGGTGCGCGCTCTCGCCCAGCAAGGTCAGGTGCGCGCTCTCGCCCAGCAAGGTCAGGTGCGCGCTCTCGCCCAGCAAGGTCACGTGCGCGCTCTCGCCCAGCAAGGTCAGGTGCGCGCTCTCGCCCAGCAAGGTCAGGTGCGTGCTCTCGCCCAGCAAGGTCACGTGCGCTCTCGCCCAGCTTGAGGTCAGGTGCGCGCTCTCGCCCCAGCAAGGTCAGGTGCGCTCGCCCAGCAAGGTCAGGTGCGCGCTCTCGCCCAGCAAGGTCAGGTGCGCTCTCGCCCAGCAAGGTCAGGTGCGCTCTCGCCCAGCAAGGCGCTCGCCCGGCAAGGTCAGGTGCGCTCTCGCCCAGCAAGGTCAGGTGCGCGCTCTCGCTAACCTGGGGTCAGGTGCGCGCTCTCGCCCAGCAAGGTCAGGTGCGCTCTGCGCCCAGCAAGGTCAGGTGCGCTCGCCCAGCAAGGTCAGGTGCGCTCGCCCAGCAAGGTCAGGTGCGCGCTCGCCCAGCAAGGTCACGTCGCAGCTCTCGCCCAGCAAGGCGCTCTCGCCCAGCAAGGTCAGGGTGCGGCTCTCGCCCAGCAAGGTCAGGTGGCGCTCAGCTAACAAGGTCAGGTGCGCTCTGTTGCAAGGTCAGGTGCGCGCTCGCCAGCAAGGTCAGGTGCGCGCTCTCGCCCAGCAAGGTCACGTGCGCGCTCTCGCCCAGCAAGGCGCTGCCCAGCAAGGTCAGGTGCGCTCTCGCCCAGCAAGGTCAGGTGCGCGCTCGTGTAGCAAGGTCAGGTGCGCTCTCGCCCAGCAAGGTCAGGTGCGCGCTCTCGCCAGCAAGGTCAGCGCTCTCGCCCAGCAAGGTCAGGTGCGCGCTCTCGCCCAGCAAGGTCAGGTGCGCGCTCTCGCCCAGCAAGGTCAGGTGCGCGCTCTCGCCCAGCAAGGTCACGTGCGCGCTCTCGCCCAGCAAGGTCAGGTGCGCGCTCTCGCCCAGCAAGGTCAGGTGCGTGCTCTCGCCCAGCAAGGTCACGTGCGCTCTCGCCCAGCAAGGTCAGGTGCGCGCTCTGGCCACTGAGGTCACGTGCGCGCTCTTGCCCAGCAAGGTCAGGTGCGCGCTCTCGCCCAGCCTGGGTGCGCGCTCTCGCCCAGCAAGGTCACGTGCGCGCTCTCGCCCAGCGAGGTCGCTTGCGCGCGCTCGCCCATTCCTTAGCCATCCCCTCAGACACCGCCACCCCCTCACAATGGGGCTGCACATGGCATCCCCCAGCCGCAGGGGTGCAACGGCTCTACCACAGGTCCAGGCCGAGCGCATCGGAGCTGCTCGCCGTGGTGCGTTCTGGCACGTGTCTGGAATGGAACAACACGCAGCCCAAATGCTGAGCTGGCTTCGCAACCCAGCATGATGGAGGCCCAGGTTGGGGGGGAGGGGGGGCAGAGGACGAGGCATCGTGGGTGGTGGCAGGAGAGGGCACGCACCTGTGACAGGTGATCGTCGAAGCACTGATTTTTGGCGTCGAAGAGCGCCGTCATCATGGCCTGGCGCACCTCCGGCTCGGGGTCCGCCACGGCCACCATCAGCAGCTTGTCTAGAACCTCCTCGACGCCGGCTCGCATGCGACGCACCGAGCCCTGCGCCGCCGCCGGCCCCTCCCTCCCTTATTTAATACCTTACCAACTCTCAAGCCCTGCGCAGCGCTGCCATGCGCGGCGGCGCCTGCTTGGCAACCACCAATCTTCCCCGGCCACCACCCATTCATTGAAGGAAGGCTCTCGTCTCGCCGCGCCCAGCAGGAGCAAAGGGCTGTGGGGGAGGGGGTCGGTGAGTGCAATGCCGGTGGGATCTATTTGGAGGGACTGCAGAAGAATAGGGAAAACGCGATGGACAAATCACGGGGGGGGGGTCGGTGTTTTCACTGATGGTGGTGTTTGCTTTGGGGCATCAAGAAGCGAGTGGAAAGTCAGATCGGTCGGTGCACGCACTGCTCGACTGCTCTGGTCAGTTCCAGCCAGCGCCCCGCCTCGCCGTTCCAGGAGGTGGGCGCATGCCAATGCTGCCTCCCGTCGCGTCTCAGCCACGTCATCCTGCTTGCACACCACGTGTCAGTGTTGTCAGGGATTCAATCCGCCACTCGAGGCGACGCACGGGGCATGTGAAGCATGTGAGCCCCACGGCGCGGGGTCACCTCGAGGTAGCGCACGGCGCAGTCGCACATGAACCCCAGCATCGCGTGGTTGTCCAAGTTGAACGTGCCGAGCGTGTGCAGCGAAAGCCACACCAGCTCGGATCCTTTCACCTCCCCTCCTGAGCCACCCCTCCGGCCATCCGCTACTATTGAGACAAGGTATAACATCCACGCTGCACACGTGGAATGCCCCCCCCTCCGCCCCCCCGGTGGGGGGAGGGTTCTAGTGGCGTCGCCCCACCTAGTGGGGAGCACCACTAGGTGGCGTGCTCGGGTGTTCTAGGGGCACACCGGCACGCACCCTCATGGGCTTAACCGAAGGTGGCAGTTTCTTTCCATCTCCACACAGTGCCGGGGGCCGGTGCCCCGTCATCCCGAGCTGGTGAATTAATTTCACGCACCGCAAGGCGGTGGGGCTTGTACCGTGGGCCGCTGCTGCCGCCGCATCTGCGGAGGGCCCGGTGGAGATGCGGTAGGGGCGCTTCGCGAGCACCAGGGAGATGGTCTCCAGAAGGCGCTCCTGGATAGGCTGCAAAAGCCCATTCAAGCTGTCCCTCCCCTTCCCACCGTCTGTCATCTCTCAAGCAACCACTCTTAGGCGAGCTGCGACAGCGAATGGAGGTTGCCCCTCCACTCCCCAGACCCCTTTCTCGTCTTGCAAGCTAGCGCTGCTGGGCGAGCTGCTGCAGCCAATGGAGGTTGCCCCTCCACTCCCCAGACCCCTTCCTCGTCTTGCAAGCAAGCGCTGCTGGGCGGGCTGCTGCAGCCAATGGAGGTTGCCCTCCACTTCAGACCTTCCTCATCTTGCAAGCAAGCGCTGGCTTGGCTGCTGCAGCCAATGGAGGCTGCCCCTCCACTCCCCAGACCCCTTCCCTCATCTTGCAAGCAAGCGCTGCTGGGCGGCTGCTGCAGCCACGGAGGTTGCCCCTCCACTCCCCAGACCCTTACCGTCTTGCAAGCAAGCGCTGCTGGGCGAGCTGCTGCAGCCAATGGAGGTTGCCCTCCAATTCCCTGGTGACCCCTTACTGCCTTGCAAGTAAGCGCTGCTGGGCGAGCTGCTGCAGCCAATGGAGGTTGCCCCCTCCACTCCCAGGACCCCTCGTCTTGGGTAAGCTAGATGCTGCTGGGCGAGCTGTTGCAGCCAATGGAGGCTGCCCCTCCACTCCCCCAGACCCCTTCCTCATCTTGCAAGGTGGCTACATGGCTGCTGCAGCCAATGGAGGTTGCCCCCTCCACTCCCCCAGACCCCTTCCTCGCCTTGGTAAGCAAGCGCTGCTGGGCGGGCTGCTGCAGCCACGGAGGTTGCCTGCCCTCCCCTGGGGCTGCCCTCCCTTCTTTCTCCAGTTGCCCTCCTGGGCGGGCTGCTGCAGCCAATGGAGGTTGCCCTGCCCTCCCCGCTGCCCTCCCTCTTTCTCTCCAGTTGCCCTCCTGGGCGGGGCTGCTGCAGCCAATGGAGGTTGCCCCCTGCCCCTCCCCGCTGCCCTCCCTTCTTTCTCCAGTTGCCCCTCCTGGGCGGGCTGCTGCAGCCAATGGAGGTTGCCCCTGCCCTCCCCGCTGCCCTCCCTCATCTCTCTGTGCTAGGGGATGGCGGGCTCAGAACAAAACCTCCAGACAGTGGCTCTCTGTGCGCACTGATCACCGCGTGTGGGCTATTGCCGCACGTCACCCGTGTGCAGCTTGGGCTGTCGGATCTGGCACCTCCAGGCCCTGCCTGGTGCTTTGTGTGGGGCCAACCACGGGCATGAGGGCGCTGCGAACCTCGAGGAAATCTGCACAAGTGTCTCTACCAGTACTGTGCTCAGCCCCGCGTGAAATAGCGGGTCAATGAGCTCTCGTGCGTGCGCCTCCCACGATGACCCTGCATGCCACGTCCCATATGACCCATATCCCCGGCGCCCTCAAACCCCACATAATAGTCTCATCCAAATCTCACGCTTGGCCATTATGGACCCCAACCGCTGCCCCACCTTCTCTC
>LGRX02013636.1:0-17852 GCA_001247695.2 Cymbomonas tetramitiformis
ATATAATGTCTCACATTGCAAATCATACCGCCGTGCATAACAACCGCCCAACCAATAACTAATGAACAATATCGTATTGAACCGATTGAATTGTCGGATGGCCTAGTGGAGATCTCATCTTTGAGATCGACCGGGCCTAGACCTCTGACCTTTATAATCTTCAACCAAACCAAATTACCTTACCTTACCTTACCTTACCTTACTTAATCAGCAGCAGCAGCAAAGCTCGAATCCCAACGGGCGACGCAGTCGAATGTTCCATCTCACGATCGCTAGACGCTAACGATGACAGTGCCACAACAGTCGCGTGTATGTACCACGACGCCACCCACGCGTTATGGCATGGCGTGCTGGGAAGCAAAAAGCAAAGCACTGTCGCGCAAAGCACATGATCCTGCGGTCATATGATGTAATGGCGATATCCATGTTAACATCGCATGGTAATTAATGGTGCTGTCCAAAAGGATCGACGCCTAGTGGAGATCGCATATTTGTGATCGACAGCGCCTAGTACCTTACTTACCTTACTACCTCTGACCTTTATAATCTTCACCCAAACCAAATTACCTTACCTTACCTTACCTTACCTTACCTTAGTCAATCAGCAGCAGCAGCAGCAGCAAAGCTCGAATCCCAACGGGCGACGCAGTCGAATTTTCGATCTCACGATCGCCAGACGCTAACGATGACAGTGCCACTGCAGTCGCGTGTATGTACCGCGACGCCACCCACGCGTTATGGCATGGCATGCTGGGAAGCAAAAAGCAAAGCATTGTCGCGCACATGATCCTACGGTCAGATAGTGTAATGGCGAAAATGATTTAAACATCGCATGGCCGACGCGATGTTCGGAAATCAGATTGATTCGCTTTTACATTGCATAGCAGACGCGAGGATCGAGAAATGTCAAATCATTAATGGAATGGCAGACTCGATGTTCATGTTCGGATCTCTCGAGTGCGCCACGTCGGCAAGATAAATAATCCCATCCACCGTCAGATGCGCCTAGTGGAGATCTTAATTTAAGATCGACCGGGCCTAGTGTATTACATGCAGCAGCAGCAGCAGCAGCAAAGCTCGAATCCCAACGGGCGACGCAGTCGAATTTTCGATCTCACGATCGCCAGACGCCAACGATGACAGTGCCACTGCAGTCGCGTACATTTATCGCGACGCCACCCACGCGTTATGGCATGGCATGATGGGAAGCAAAAAGCAAAGCACTGTCGCGCACATGATCCTGCGGTCATATGATGTAATGGCGATATCCATGAATTAATGGTGATTAATCGCGCTGTCCAAAAATATTGACGCCTAGTGGAGATCGCATATTTGTGATCGACAGCGCCTAAACCTCTGACCTTTATAATCTTCACCCAAACCAAATACCTTTGACCTTTATAATCTTCACCCAAACCAAATTACCTTACCTTACCTTACCTACCTTTGACCTTTATAATCTTCACCCAAACCAAATTACCTTACCTTACCTTACCTTACCTTACCTTAATCAGCAGCAGCAGCAGCAGCAAAGCTCGAATCCCAACGGGCGACGCAGTCGAATTTTCGATCTCACGATCGCCAGACGCCAACGATGACAGTGCCACAACAGTCGCGTGTATGTACCACGACGCCACCCACGCGTTATGGCATGGCATGCTGGGAAGCAAAAAGCAAAGCACTGTCGCGCACATGATCCTACGGTCAGATAGTGTAATGGCGAAAATGATTTAAACATCGCATGGCCGACGCGATGTTCGGAAATCAGATAGATTCGCTTTAACATTGCAGAGCAGACGCGAGGATCGAGAAATGTCAAATCATTAATGGAATGGCAGACTCGATGTTCATGATCGGATCTCTCGAGTGCGCCACGTCGGCAAGATAAATAATCCCATCGACCGTCAGATGCGCCTAGTGGAGATCTTAATTTAAGATCGACCGGGCCTAGTGTATTACATGCAGCAGCAGCAGCAGCAGCAAAGCTCGAATCCCAACGGGCGATGCAGTCGAATTAACGATCTCACGATCGCCAGACGCCAACGATGACAGTGCCACAACAGTCGCGTACATTTATCGCGACGCCACCCACGCGTTATGGCATGGCATGATGGGAAGCAAAAAGCAAAGCACTTTCGCGCACATGATCCTGCGGTCATATGATGTAATGGCGATATCCATGTTAACATCGCATGGTGATTAATCGCGCTGTCCAAAAAGATCGACGCCTAGTGGAGATCGCATATTTGTGATCGACAGCGCCTAGTATCTTACCTTACTTACCTTAATCAGCAGCAGCAGCAAAGCTCGAATCCCAACGGGCGATACAGTTGAATTTTCGATCTCACGATCGCCAAACGCTAACGATGACAGTGCCACAACAGTCGCGTGTATGTACCACGACGCCACCCACGCGTTATGGCATGGCATGCTGGGAAGCAAAAAGCAAAGCATTGTCGCGCACATGATCCTACGGTCAGATAGTGTAATGGCGAAAATGATTTAAACATCGCATGGCCGACGCGATGTTCGGAAATCAGATAGATTCGCTTTAACATTGCATAGCAGACGCGAGGATCGAGAAATGTCAAATCATTAATGGAATGGCAGACTCGATGTTCATGTTCGGATCTCTCGAGTGCGCCACGTCGGCAAGATAAATAATCCCATCAACCGTCAGATGCGCCTAGTGGAGATCTTAATTTAAGATCGACCGGGCCTAGTACCTTACTTACTTAATCAGCAGCAGCAAAGCGCGAATCCCAACGGGCGACACAGACGAACTTCCGATCTCACGATCGCGAGACGCTAACGATGACAGTGCCACTGCAGTCGCGTACATTCACCGCGACGCCACCCACGCGTTATTGCATGGCATGTTGGGACGCAAAAAGCGAAGCACTGTCGCGCACATGATCTTACGGTCAGATGGCCTAGTGGAGATCTCCTTTTTGAGATCGATCCGCCTAGTATAATATATACCGCGCGATTCTGGGAGGTTTTGGGTGCGCTTATGTATATATCATTTGATACTAGGCTTGGTCGATCTCAATGTTTGAGATCTCCGCTAGGCCTGTTCACCTGTAGGCCATCTGAAATTCTGAATCTGATCGTTCGATCATCTCATCATTCGTTTATATTTTGTATTTATACAAAGAATCTGATGCAAACAGTGCAGCGATGAGTGAAATGAAAGACACAAACTCAAAGCGAAAGCGAAAGGTCAAACACAGTTTTTTAAAAACTGTAAACTCGGTTTATATAAAATCAGTTCGATCACGAGTTCATGACTGACAGATGACGCTCACATGACACAGTGTCGCCACAGTGTCATCATCCCGCTCTGCTATTCGCGGTTTGCTTGTTTAAGTAAGGTGAAGTAAGGTAAGGTAAGGTAAGGTAAGTCACGGAGCGACTTACCCCCCACTATAAGTTGGGGGGCCTGTCTCTTGCTGTCCCCCTTCGGAGAGTAGTGTCACACGCAGCATCAGTCTCCGTAGCTCGGAACACACAGTTGCAAAAACCCCCTAAGTCTTTTATGTGATTATCTTAGTATTCCGAAAGCGAGTGTTCACTGACTGCACGTTCTGTGATAGATATATACAGTAATCACTCACCTTTAAGAAACCCGACGCTTTAAGAAAACCCGAAACTAGCCAGCGTTGGGGGGTACCCAACTCGATGAGTACGGCTGGCTGGCTTTTTCGGCTAAGAAAATGACCGAAATCAGAGATAACCGTGCTGGCTGACTACCGAGAATGCACTTTCTTAAATTTACGAAACGTTTACGAAACGAAGCTCTAGAACCTCCACGATCTCAGGGGACACTTCCCTCGGCTGCGTGGGCTGAGACGGAGGCTCACGGGGGGCTTCATTCTTGCTTGATGCCTTAGATTTAACCGCGTTCAATACTATTTCTTTAAGCTGCAAGTAGTCTTCTTCAGAAATAATCTCGTCGACAAAATCCTGTTTCAGGTCACGCAGCTGCGCACGGCTCTCTGGGTCCATGTCGGGCGGTGTGAAAAATTTAAGAAAGTCGCTGGGCTGAGGTGAGTGTCCACGTCTTGAGTGAAGAAATAAGCTGGCTGGTTGAAAATGAGCGATCTACTATTCTTCGAGTTCTCTTATGACGCTGACGCTGGCGGGGGGGGAGGGGGGGGTACCCAACTCGATGAGTACGGCTGGCTGGCCCAAAATCCCTGTTTTCTTAACGGTGAGTGATTCTGTATCTGCCTATATACATATATCCCCCACCAGCCAGAGAATCTCACTTCTCATCAGGTTACGGGTCACCACTTCTTTTGGTGGCACTTTCTTTTGGGGGTTACTAATTTCCGTCTCGCCGAACGTACCGGTCACCACAGACTCGTCACCTTATCGACTACCACGTCTTCACGGACTTCACCACGTCGTGATTTTTTCTCGCGACTAACAAATTTAACAACAGATTCGTTTCCTAATTAACGACCAACTTACCACTTACAACATGTCCACCTCATTAACCAAACCACGCGGAGTACTTAGGGGTTTGCTCACCCCGAAGCCATCCGCTTCGCCCGCGACTTCTGCGCGTTCGGTGTCCGGTGGTGCTACGCCACCTCTCGCTGAACCTGCGGTCGTGGGAGACCCAATTTTGAGCACAAACGATGGGTTTGTACGTGAGAAGCCCGGCTTCTGGGTAGGCTACCCATCGCGAGATTCGACCCATGGACTTCCTCGAGAATTCTAACACTCTCCGCAACACCCCGTACCGCGCGTTCTACGCGTGGCCGCGCTGGTCCGTGCATTTCTACATCGACATGGTGGGCAGCAAGCCGGAGCACAACAAGACGTTTCCGGTACGGGACTTGGTGGGACTGGCGGTGGAAGTCCGCCCTGTGGACTCGACGGAGCTGCTGCCCGAACCGCCAATCATGAAGTACAACATGGCGGCACTCCAACAGGAGGCAACGTACTGCGAACTGATTAAGTGCGGGTCGCCTACGATCGCCTGGACCCTGGAAGAGAAGGTGGCGATGCGGAACAATCTTCGGGGTGATATGGCTTTTGGTCGGGTGATTTCCCACGAGAAGCACTTGAACAAGGTCTGGATTGCGGGCCCCGGAGTGAAGCTTGGCAAGCCGAACAACGGGGTGGCGTTGTGGGTCTACGGCCCATGGGAAGTGGGGGGGTGTGGGTGCCCGTCGGTTGGTGATGTTTCGCGTGAGCGGCCTGACGGTAAAAGGCGGGACCAAAAGGCTGCAGAACGTCATGACCGAGGAGGCAAGGGAGGGGAGCCTGGGAATGCTGGAGGAAGCCTCCTTGAGGTTTCAAGAGGCTTACGGCGTTGGGATCTTCGCTGATTGTTCAGGTCTCAACCATCACCGGCGGAAGGATGCTGACCTGCTGGAGGGTGAGTTGAAGCCCGTGTATGGAACGGCAGCCGCAACGGCGTCGGCTTCCAAACAGGCGAAAAGCACATCGGCGAAGGCCGTTGCTGGTCAGGCGGCCCCCGCCACGGCACGCGCCGTGAAGGCAGCACCCGCCAAGCAGGCCGCGACTGTTGCGGCTGCCGCGAAGAAGGCTCCAACGCAGAAGGCGGCGGCACCGTCGGCGGCTTCCGCAAGGAAGGTTGCGGCGCAGAAGGCGGCGGCAGCGACGGCTGCCGCAAAGAAGGCGTCGGAGAAAGCATCAGGTAAAAGGGTTGCTGCAGCGAAGAAGGAACTGGCAGCGAAGGCGAAGGCAGGGAGGGATGACAAGGAGGCGAAGGATCTTGCTGAGAAGGAGAAACAGGAATCCCTGGCGAAGGATGCTGCAGCGTCGAAGGAGACCACGCCCTACAAAATAAGGATTATTCCAAGGGCTTGGACCGTCGGCTTGGAACCCCATAGGACCCGGTAGGACAGGTATGTGTTTGAGAGGCGTTGGCGTTAACACTGGGAATTCCAAGGGCTTGGACAGCAAATGTCCAGGTCCAAGCCCCGTCCAAGCCGCGGTCCAAGGGCTTGGACCTGGACATTTGCTATCCAAGCCCTTGGACCCCCCTTGGAATTTACATAAAGTTCCAATCGGTTTCCAAGCCGTTGGACCGTCGGTTTGGAATACCGTAGGACCCATTTGGACCGTCGGCTTGGAACCCCGTTGGACCCGCTTGGACCATCGGCTTGGATTCCCATAGGATTTTTTTAGATTGGCGATTCCAAGGGGGTTCCAAATGCTTGGACGGGGCTCGGACCTTATTAAACGGGCATTCCAATGGGGTTCCAAAGGCTTGGACGGGGCTTAGACTCTGCCAAACGGTGATTCCGAGGAGGGTCCAAGGGCTTGGACGCTGCAAAAAAACAGGTTCCAAAGGGGTTCCAAAGACTTGGACGGGTCTTGGACTCCGTCAAAAGAAGTTTCCGAGGGGGTTCCAAGGGCTTGGATAGGGCTTGGACTCAGTTAAACAGAGATTCCAACGTGATTCCAAGGGCTTGGAAGCTGTTAAATTAAGGTTCCAAGCGAGTTCCGAGGGCTTGGACGGGGCTTAGAATCTGTTAAACGAGAATTGCATGGCCAGGTTCCATTGTTCCAAAGCTTTGGAACAATGTTTCCAAAAGCTTGGACGGACAGGTTCCAAAGGCTTGGAACCATGGTTCCAAATACATTTATTTTGCTTCATACATTTCATTAATTTCAAACGCTTGGAACCGCAATTCCAACGATTTGGAACAACGTTTCCAAAAGGCTTAAACATATATGGCTCCAAAGGCTTAAACGGACATGGTTCCAAAGACTTGGAACCATGGCTCCAAATACATTTACAGTGAGAATATGCAGGTATGCAGGGTTAAGGGGTACTGCGCAGTTCCAAAATACACTTGCAATTGTTGCTACATTGTTTTCATATTTCTTTGCACACATACATTATGATGTCGTGTGCATGCTGAACACAGAAAGTTTAAAGGTTGCGATGCTAAGTTGCAAATACGTCATCATCATTGGATAAATAACATTACTTGACAGAGTTACAAGTGCGTGGGATCTAGGTTCAGGCTAATAATGCTATCACAAGTCAGGGATTCTACCGAAAGCTGCAAGCTTTCGAAACTACTCTTAAAACTACTCTAATTAGTTTGAAACTTTTAAATTGAAATCTGTTCCGCTAATTGCAAGCACTGACGCACTTGAAACACGACCTGCGAACATGCCGTAAAACAGAACAAAATCAGCGTTCATCAGACGCCGAACCGCAAGTAAAATAATAAACTTCAGTCAACGAAACGCAAATCAGATCCAACGTTTAAACAGTCTTACCTGCGATAGAGCAATTCTCGACCCGGGCGGTACCAATCCCTGAAAAAGTAAAACACAAAGCTCAGTTCTACACGCATATGTGGAAAACATACCGGCGTGTTATGGCCGATTCTCGAGCATCGGTACTATTTTGGGCTGACGCTATTTTTAAAAGTGCAGGTTTGTGGGATTAATGATACGGTGTTGCTACTACGATGATGCTGAACTGTTTTCAAACAAAATGCTGAAAACAACTCTGCGCGCGCAACATGCAAGGCTGCTAGATAACGGCAGGTACGTTCAAGAACTGTCGTTGCGGCATTCTCAGTGTCACAGCGAATTGAGCCCGTACCGTTTGAATAACTCCGCCGCAGAGATCTTTCAGACTTCCTGGAATCGCGTTTACGTCCCGGACCCGAGCGTCACCGGAGAATTTCCTGCAGATCTCCACAAAGTAATCTTGCGAAAAATGAGAAGAAAGAAGACACGGCTAAGCTCATATAGATAATTACAGTACAAACCTGGACATACAATACTGCAAGTCTTCGACGGCGTTGAGGTGAAATGTGAAGTTCCGTATTGTAAAGTGTCGGGTCTTCACTGTGTCCACAGTCCACAGTCACAGAGTACCGTTCGTCTAGCCATTTGAAAATCCATCGTCTTCAAAGGTCGCGATACTCGCGATTACTCGCGATTACTCGCGATTACTAACGATTACTCGCGATTACTAACGATTACTCGCGATTACTCGCGATTACTCGCGATTACTCGCGATTACTACTACGTACGGCGAAAGACTGAGCAGTCGATCCAACC
Organism: Cymbomonas tetramitiformis; assembly: GCA_001247695.2. NCBI lineage: Eukaryota > Viridiplantae > Chlorophyta > Pyramimonadophyceae > Pyramimonadales > Pyramimonadaceae > Cymbomonas > Cymbomonas tetramitiformis. Next base: position 8,071 of record LGRX02013636.1, read on the forward strand.
ATTCGTGCACGACGAATCCAATTTAATCTTCGATCTGAGCAGTCCATCGCTATACTGTATATTTCTGTTTTCTGGACTGTTGCTTTTTATTTTTGGAGCAAGTCCTTCTACAGAATTCGTCGCAGCTCTATTTTTAGAAATTTCCCGTAAGATGTGCACAATTGACGGTAGAAAACAATTTTTCTGCATTTTTCACGTCGCTGCATATCAAAAACATCGGGGCCAAACATATGTCCACTTTTCAAAAAAACAGAAAATTTTCCGAAATTTTGTTTTTTGGGCTTTTTACACAAAAAACAGCCAAGTGTTAAGCTTTGAAATAAGAGGCTTCACTTTGGAATTCCAGGGGCATGGAATTTCTCAAGTGGGAGCAAATGTCCAGTTCCAATGGACTTCCAAGGGCTTGGATAAACCCCCAGAAGTGGACCTAGTCGATTTTTACCAAAAAAATTCCATGCCATTGGTTTGGGTGAGCCAACCCGTTGGAATATTGGTCCTTAGGTGATTTTTGCAATCCTCAAAACGTTCTAAAAAACTTTGTGAGGTTCCAATGCTTCACTTTGGAATTCCAGAGGCATGGAATTTTTCAAGTGGGAGCAAATGTCCAGTTCCAATGGACTTCCAAGCCTCTGGATTAATCCCCAGAAGTGGACCTAGTCGATTTTTAAGATGGCTTTTCCAAACCGATGGACACCGTAATCCCTGGCCTGTCCGGGCGCCCGGATTGTGCCTAAAAACGTAGAAACCCTGATATAAAGGTGACAAACCGGACTTTTGCCGAATGTTGAAGGTATTTAATTCCGACCGCCCGGAACCACGTTCCCACGCGCCGGGCTATTAGTCCGGGCGCCCGGAATGCATCTGAATACCTTACAAGTCCGGTCAGACAACTCACACTTCTTACATGGATTCGCAGGAATAATGGCTAGGCAAAGGCGTGGACTAGCTCGAAACGAGAACGCGGAAGGCACTCCATGCCCATGCGATCAATGCAGACTCCGATTTTGCTACTCCAAAAGACAGATTAAGCGGCATTTGGTCCTACATCCGCCCGTCGCACGCCTCTCCAATGACCGAGATCATGAAGAAAACGACTCTCTTGACGGTGCCGAAAGTGTGAATGATGACGGTGAGACGGATCCACCATCAGAGACGGACGAAGAGGAAGAACACGAGGATGACACATATCTTCATGACCATGCCGAACGGATGCTCCGGAAGATCCGTGAAAACTTCTTCAGCCCGATTGAGTATGCCTCGTCCGACTCGGTGAGTTCTAAATCCCGTCCAAGCCGTTGGAACCATTGTTTAACAATATCCAAGCCCCGTCCAAGCCTTTGGAACAACCTTGGATTCCCCCACGAAGAAGAGTCCAAGCATCGTCCAAGCCTTTGGAACACCTTTAGAGCCATCACTGTAAGCCAGATTCTTACATCGCATCTTATTAGTTCAGGATTGCTGGGTTGATGGGAGTGGATGCCCGCCGTATTCTAGGAGGAGGAAAGTGATGCGCGCGAGCAACGTGAAAACGACCGAACAAGGGACCCGGAATTCATCATGGTAAGTTCAATACGCACAGATTGAATGCCTTCCGAAAACTGCACTATATCACTATTCCAAGTCATTGGAACGGTGCGTCCTTACGTGTGGAACCCCTCTGGACCAAAATCAATCAGATGCTGTGTGACTAAATTGCAGGAGGGAGAAAATGTGCATGACAAATCGACTACCCTTGCAAACCGCTTCATACTGGATCTACTTGAGGCCCACTCCAACCATAACTCGACCCAGGCGTACTTTGACACAATCCTGGAAATTCTGCGACGTCGAGTATGCGGCTTGGAGGTCGACGATGAATCAATCTCGACCGATGACGAGGTAGCACTACCTCATACCTACCAAGCGTGCGTGCGGTTTTTCAAGGATTTCCTCATGAAGTACAACGAGATGGATGTGTGCCAGAAGTGCAATTTTCTTTTCAAAGATCTGCTTCCCGAAGAGGCACCGACGTGTCCGAAATGCAACCACGGCCGGTTCAAGGAGCCATCAATGGTCGATGGCAAGTGGGAACCCGGAAGGGCCAAGTGCGTTTTCCGCTGGTGGCCGTGGACAAGGATACTGGAGGCCCTTTTCATGGATCCGGTGCAGGCACAGATGGCACGTTCATGGGAGAAAGTTGACTTGGATGAGCCGATCGTCAGAAGCACTGGAATATTAGGTGAGTAGAAACTGTCAATTAGACTGCATGGATTGCTTATTCCGGGCGCCCGGATCCATGCCTCCACCCGGATGGAACATGCGTCCGGCCGTTTGGATATGTCACTACACCCATTTTGGTTGTCTTGGTATAGTCCAAACGTGTGGACTAGTCGTTCCGGCCGTTTGGAATTTTGCGGATGTAGATTAACAAAGATAATTGCGAGTAAATCTGCATGGATGGCACGTTCCGGGCGCCCGGAATGGCGTTCCATCCGTGTGGAATACGAGTCTGGTCGTAATGGATATGTTACAACAACCTGTTTTGTTGTCTTAGCATAGTCCGAGCGTGTGGAATACCTAATCCGACCGGTTGGACTAAGACATGTTAGTGCGGGTGTAGATTCACGAAGCTGGCAGAGGACCATGCTCGAGGACCCGGAGTTCTTCAAGGACAAGCGCAACCTCTCTGTGGTGTTATGCGCGGACGGCATCGAGAAATTCAAAGATAAACTGGGATCTGTGACACCTATAACCTGCCAAGTGGTGAATTACCCTGCACATCTTCGAGGCAAAAGCGAGTTCATTGTGCTTTGGGGCATTATTGATGGCAAACCCAAAGATGCCCAACTCTTCTACCACAAGTTCGTGGACGAGATTATTGACATATACGACGGTGGTCCGCGAGATTGTGAGCAGAACCATTGATATCGATGTGAGTATAAACACTGCTTACCCCACGTTCCGGGCGCTTGGAACCGTTTGGAGGCCATAGTCCGGACGCTCGGACCTGCTTCATGTTTGTTGCTCATGTTCATATGCTTCGGATTGGAATCACAATTCCGGGCGGCCGGACCAACATTGGATCAATGTTCCGGTAGCACGGAACCTATCCATTCAGGCTATACTGATTTATTCCGTTTTGGGCGTGCGGTTCAGCATCATAAAACTGGCATGGACGCCTTGAAGACAAGGGTATTGGAAGTCCGTGACATCATGGAAGCTGAGCTCTCGCCTGAGCTTTTCGTCATTGCAACGCACCAGCTCGTTCATATTCCGGATCAGATGCGTGACGAAGGACCAGTTCCCGATCTTTGGATGTTCGCTCCAGAGAGCTTCTTCGGCGAGCTGAGACGGATCATCAGGACTCGCTCGCACCCTGTCGCCAGCATGATGAAAGGGGTGGAGTTGAAACGCATGGTAAGTCTGGTACGCGGCTTATACCAGTTGCTACAGGCGAATGGTTCGCCACCAACCATTAGCCAACCACGTAGCGAGAACACCGTGTCCCTGATGTTGGCGACCGGCAACGAGAGGAAGGGCAAACTTGTCTACTCGACACCAGGTACTGTCCAGACTTAAGTGCATATCGTCCAATTTCGGTCCAAGGGTCTGGAAACGTATCATTGAGTAGGGTCCAACCGGTTGGAACTTGCTTGGACCTTTCATTAGACAAAGCCCAAGCCAATAGGGCTCGTTCCATCCACACCCTTCCGGGCGCCCGGAACCCAGGTTCCGGATTGGTTCCGGGCGTTTGGAATTAGATCGTCAAAAGCACGCATTGTTTAACAAATTTCCGTTTTGCGGTGCGTAGATGATAAGAAGGAGATACAAGCTTGGCTGGCTACAAACGTGGAGTGGTACGGGAACATTGTCAGAGAATTTAATCGTGCTGAAGACCATTACACGAGGTATGCATGTTTGCTTGACCGAAGCTTTTTTTGACTAATCATTCACGTACGCAGTTTAGTGGTGTTCCCCTCGCCCGGAACTAACGTCCAAGCGCCCGGAACGTTGCCTCCGGGCATTTGGACCATGCAGGAACATTAGACAAAACCGACGTCGCTTGGCGGCTCGTCGCGGCAGGGGCAGTGGCCCAGGTCAAAACTTGACGAGGCCGATACTTCATCAACCTGAAACCTGGCGCAAGAGCCCCGTCACAGGGGAAGTCAATCCGTTTACGGAGATGGAAATGAGTTACGCCTTGGCACCACCGAGAATGTGGACAGAGTATGCTTACGTCAAAGTTCGCAATTTTAATTACAGATCGCTGGAAAGGGACATGAACAAGGCTACTTGTCATCGATATTTCAAGTCTGTCTTTAAAGTCTGGAATGTACAGAAGCAGCAAGAAGACGACCAGGACAGGTGAGACATGCCAACTATACATGTTCCAATCGTCTGTATAAGAGTGGAGTGTAGGTTCCGGCCGTTTGGACCATGGTCAAGCTACGTTTCATTAAATCTGTTTAAATATTCAAAAGTTCGATACGTTCCGGGCGTCCGGAACCATGCTGCCACACGGTTCCGGACGCCCGGACTAATGCGTCCTTGTAGATCTCGATTAGCAGGTGTTCATGATTCTTTCACTTCTGATGGCAGGTATGGCGAAATTCTGAAGGTCGTCAAGCTTGTCGTGCACACTGACACATATATTCTTGTGAAGTGTAGATGGTTTCCCCTCGAAGCTGCTCTTTCCGATGCGGTCACGCAAAACATCTACCTGCGCACCGATATGCCATGGGAAACCAAAGATGCATTCATCGAAGCGAAGGACATCAACAATCAAGTGGTCGTGGCGCCCATTCCATGGAAGCCTTTGCGGCTTGCACGGTATACCGGTAACAAGGTTCCATTAAATATTCGACATCGGACAGACGTGCTTGCCGTCGTGCTTGACCGCCACGTCGATTTTGTCGGCGACATCGGCGATAGTAGTTCTGATGACGAAGATTAGTTAACTTATTGCCTCGCTCGAGGCGGTAGTGTATCGGTCTCGTTGAGCTCCACGTGCTGCCAAGTCAGAACCTACCAGTTGTAATACTGTAATATATAACATGCATTGTACAGATAATATTAACTTACCTGGAGTTCCAAAGGGGTTCCGAAGGCTTGGATGCGCCTTGGAATCCATCAAACGCAAGTTCCGAAGCGGTTCCAAACCATTGGACTAAGCCTGGACCCCATAAGATATCACTTCCATAATCGTTCCAAAGGCTTGGACGGTCTTGAACTGCACGTAGCAAGAATGATCGGTCCAGGGAATTATCGTTCTATATGTCAAGCACTTGCTCATAGCGTTCCGCTCTCAGATCGGGAAGTTCCAAGGGCTTGGAATTTCGGAACACGCTCCCGTGTTGCCCAGAGACTGGGCCTATGGGGTTCCAAGGGCTTGGAATCTTTTGAAACCCACGCTCGTGCTGCGCAGAGACCGGTCCTATGGGGTTCCAAGCCGTGGAGCCTCCGGGCTCGAGCTTCATTCCTCGTACTAACAAGGTCCAAGGGCTTGGAATCTTTTGAAACCCACGCCCGTGCTGCGCAGAGACCGATCCTATGGGGTTCCAAGCCGTTGAGCCTCCGGGTTTGAGCTTCATTCCTCGTACTAACAAGGTCCAAGGGCTTGGAATCTTTTGAAACCCTCGCACGTGCTGCGCTGAGACCGGTCCAATGGGGTTCCAAGCCGTTGAGCCTCCGGGTTCGAGCTTCATTACTCGTACTAGCAAGTTCCAAAGGCTTGGAATCTTTTGAAACCACGCCCGTGCTGCGCGGAGACCGGTCCAATGGGGTTCCAAGCCGTTGAACCTCCGATTTCAGACTGCCGACCTCAGACTGGAAAGTTCCAAAGGCTTGGAATTGTCTAAAATGGATTCCAAACCGTTGGAACCGCCTTGGACCGACGACTTCGGTCATACGTAATCCGAGGACATAGGTCCAACGGCTTGGAATCGACCAGGACCCATTGGACTAACAAATTTTGGTCCAGCCCCTTGGAACCCCGTAGGACCGTCGGCTTGGAACCCCATAGGACTCCTAGGGAAAAACCCAAAGCTTCACCTTGTAATTCCCGGCGGTTTCCAAAGGCTTGGAATTTTACCAAATATTTTCAGGACGGTTCCGGGCGCCCGGAATGGTGCCGTCCAAGCCTTTGGAATAATCCCTATTTTGTAGGGACGCGACAGTCACCAGCGGCAGCTAGAGTCACGGGGACGAGGTCTGGAAGAACTCGGGGAGCTTTGAACCGGGCAGATGCCTTTGTACCCGGTGACCCTTTCAGCCGCTTGCAGGAGCAGGGCATGCCGCCACCGGTTACCGCCGCTGATACAGGGTATACCGGTGGGAGCAGGGTGCAATGGAAGAGGACTTGGACTTGTCCACGCTGGAACCCCTGCGGCTATGGGGAGCAGGTGTTGTTACCCCATCGGACGACACCCCGTCAGTGGACGGGGCAGTTAGCGCCAACAGACGGGAGGGGGCACGAACCTTGCTGCAATTGGGTGCACGGGCGGAACAGGCGGAGGTGACAGCAAGTCCGGAAATGCTGCGGGAGATCGTTGACGTGAAAGCAAAGCTGACACTTGCTAAACTGAAGCGAGAGTTGGCAGAGGTAGAAACACAGCCCGAACCCGAACCACCTGTCGTCGCCCATGCGAAACCCGCCGAATTCGCGGCGACGATCGCTGCCGAATCCGCGCCGACGATTGCTGCCGAGATTGCGCCGCCGTTAGCATCTGAGCCTGCCGTGGCTGGTATGGGCATTGGCGTGGCTCCGATGCCGGCGGCGTCGTATTCAGACTGGGGACCCCTTTCTTTCTCGGGGACCGGCTGGCAACAACCCTCTGGTTCAGCTTGCGCAGTTGCAAGGATTGGGGCTTGGACAGCAATATGCGAGCCCCTTTCTGGGGGGGAGCATGAACAGCCTGATGTTGCAGGCGCAACCGCACGGGGTGGAGCCAACCATGTCTGTCACCATGTCTGTGTCACCAGTCTCAAATTTTCCGCCTAATTCCGTGAGTGCTTTGCCTTTCGTTTGATGCATCTCCCGTCCAATCCGTATAAGATCTCGTGGAAGAAGATGGCATCTGCCCGCTCGCATTTTTGAATTCTCCTCCTTAATTTCTTTCCTGTCTGGTGCCTTGTACCTGTGGTTTTAGATGTGTTGCTTTTGCTTTTTGTACTGTGAGCCATTTATCTCCCTGTTTCCGAGTAGCTGTTTGCAACTTGGTTTCTTTGGCATTCTCTGTTGTGTGCTATCTCCTCAGGGGTTATATTTCCATACAGTAATCACTCACCTTTAAGAAAACCGGAGATTTGGGATCAGCTAATTTCACCAACTTGCGTACCCACCCCCCCTCCCCGCCGCTGTCCTATGTTCCAGCCACAAAACCGCGCAGATCTGTTTTGCTTGAGCTTTGTGGCGGGGCGTACGTGGAACAACGCCTTCTGGAGGGGGACCACATGCATCTTTCGCAGCTTGGCGTTTCCACCATTCGGACTGGAACCCGCAACGACATGCGTAATGATGTTTGTAGGGCCAACCATCATGCGCGGGACGAGGTTTAGCTAAACTGCGGTCCGTTTTGGGAGGTTTCGTATATGGTTTTGTCTTGGCGTTGGCGTCGTTTCTAACGCGCACAATGTGAAACTGGTTCGGATTAGGATCACTGGAAGGTGATCCGTAGTTTCCTTCGCCCCGGACAAAATCCTGTACGCGAGACACTGGAAGGTACGTCGTTGGGAGCAGTTTTGGTTTTGCTGATCGCGGTATGCTTTCCCAGGACCAGTGAAGATCGTGGCGAGAAAGCGACCCCAAGGGATCCGGTATTCTAGAGAGCCAGCGGTGCCAATAGTGAACATGGTATCGGCAAGGAGGTTGGTAGCGTCGGGCTGTAGGTTGGGGCATGTAGGTTTAGAACCCGCTGGTTCTGTGCTAGCCTCCGCGGTGTTCGCATGCGATGCAACCAGATGCGACGCAAAGCCGAACATAGCGCGTGAACGCCCGCTAAGGGTTAGTAGGCGTGAAAAGAAAGACATGCCTTAGGAGTAGGAAAGCAGAAGACAACGGACCGGTAGAGGCCAGACACTGGTCGCTGACCTATTGGGAAACGAAACGCCCCACGCTGGCGTCGTACCAAGCCGGAATGGTCCACTTAGGTACACCGTACGCGTTGTAGAAGACCCAAAAGAATCCGCAATCTCTATTTGGTGGCAGCCAGCGCCGAAGCTGCAGTCTGAACGCGAGTGGAAGATGAATAGAGCCGTCGTCTACATCTAATGAGTAAAACTCTAAGCGCTAGTGGCGAATGCGCGGAACCGCATAATTTCTGGTTTGTCTTATAGTAAAAGGATTGTGAGGACGAGCAGCTTCAGCTTCAGGATTGGGGGGACGCAGTGGTACAGCCATGTAATACAAACAAAATGAATGCAGGGCGGCTGTTTTTTGGAAGCATTTAAGTGCTGTGAAGTGAAGATTTCGCGGGAAGAATGGAATCTAGGGAGCGGTCGTTTGGACTTCGCCAGAAATCGCCGGCGACACGAGCGTGGCAGCGCTTGTGTCACGCCTTGATGAGGTCAGGTCGCGATTTCAGGTCACCATGACGCGATCAGGCCATGACATCCTTCCCACCTGGTGTTGGATAGGCTTTATCCTATGTAATCGGTAAGAATTAGCAAGTATTTTCTTTCAATCAGCCAGCAATTTTTTTAAAAGTCCAATGATAAACCCTTAAAAAGGCGACATTTTCAAAATTTTCCGCCTGCGGCGCCAGCACCCATATTTCTTATTTTCGACTATTTCATAGCTTAAAAAAACCAGTCAGCGATTCTCACCAACTTGCGTACCCCCCCCCTGAAAAGCTGGCTGGTTTCTTATCGGCGGGTTTTCTTAAAGGCGAGTGATTACTGCATATGAGTTGCTCCCTGATGGTAGCTACCGCCTCCCTGTTTCCGAGCTTCTCATTTCTGGTGAACTTCCCAGGCCCATGGTGGTATTTGATATTGGAGGAGACCATGCTGCTTATGATGTCCCTCTCTAGCTGATGCTCTCCCGCATATCTGAGATTTTGGAGAATCTCCTGAGCTTTGACAGCCGTTTGAAAGATTAGCAAGCCCTTAGTCTGAGCATCAATTTCACATCTGAGGCCTAATTGTTTATAAGCTAATGTCTTGTTATCGTAACTCTCATCTACCATCTTTGTGAAGGGCTTGCTTAGGAGTACAGTGTTCTGGTGTTTCAGGTGTACCGCCAATGTCCATTCCTGGTTCTGATGAAGAATATAGGTGTGATGTTTTACCCGGGGAAGGTTGTTGATGACATTATTGTATTCTTTTTTATTCCCAGCTATCATCTCATGTAGGGTGTGCTTGTTATTGGTACAGGTGAAGTCTAGCTTCAACTTTGAACACAGTGTCTCAATGTTCGCTATGGAAATAACTCCTTTCCTACCGCATACCGGGGTGTATTCTGTAGTGTCACTGTCGGTGCCCCCTCTCTTATCCTTTGGCTGGGTGATCCTATCTTGAATTACCTCTTTTAAGTCCTGAATGTGCAATGCAGCCTCAGAGCTGTGGTGTTCCCCTTCAGAGTTCCCTTCTTTTAAGAAAGTAAAGAATGGCACAAGCTCATTTGTTTCGCACAATTGCCTCCATCTCCCCGCTGTTCTGATAACCCAAATCCCACAGGTGTGGTCATCCAGTTGTTGTGTAGGAGGCAGTACTAAACGGTAAACCTCTACTTGACAGTGACTGTGAAACTACTTGTGGATCATAAATTATATAGTGCAAGGTTCTATATTATGCACTATATAAGA
>LGRX02013637.1:0-12608 GCA_001247695.2 Cymbomonas tetramitiformis
CCGGCATTCTATGCGGCTCTTTCTGCAATCACAACCGGGAGGGTTCGAAAACGACATATACGACATAGATGCCCCCTGCTTCATTGCTTACCTAGATGAAGATGGGTATCCCATACCTAAGGAAAGGAAACCAGTGGATGCTGTCGTGGATCCCGGTGCTCCCGAGTCGAAGTTCTGGGCTCGGAAGATGACGTACGGTGAGCTGGATGCAGAAATCATTGCGCTGCAAAAGAAGCTTGACACCTTTACGTTTCCCAACCCAGAACAAGACTGGGGGAAGTTTTGCGAAGTTTTCCCAGGGGCTGGGGATGAGAGAGAAATACGTACATTACTGAAGGTAATTTACCTAAGTTGCGCCCTCTGGTCGTCCTTCACGATATCTGATTTTTCCATATCGGCTTGCGCGTTCAATTAACAACGGGGTTTGTTTACAACTGTACCAGGCGGGAGTGGTGCCCCCGAAGGTCTCCTGCAAGAACGAGCAGGAGAACCGGAAATTTCAATTTGAACAACGGCCTGCAAAAGAAAAACAGCGGCACGAGGAGAAGATAGAGAAACTCATCAAAAACATTCCGAAGGATATAAAGTTCTACTGGAATAATATCGAGAGCAGGATGTTGCTGAAAATCGGGTCGACGACAGCATCGACTGCGGAAAACATCCTAAAGGATCTTCCAGGTGCGTATCTCGGTTTCATATTCCATTTGTGCACCGTAGCTATGTAATTACTAATCGTTTACATTGCACACAGGTGTGAGTTATCGAATATTGTCAAACGTTCCTGAGGGCCAGCAAGTCGACGATGATGACTACTTCTACACTCACAAGATTCCGCAGTTGGTTTTCAAGAAGGACTTTCTGCTGGAGCCCGCATCACCCGAATCCTTCACGACTCTTCCCAGGCTTCCATTCACCGGTTTCATTATGGATTGCGAGTATGCTCTGGACTCGAACAAGAAATGGTTCCCGAAACCTCTCTTAGCAGGAGAGTTCAAGCAATTCCTACACAACTTCAACAATTTGACCACGTGTGATGATTGGGTAGGGGGATGTTTCTGTGGCTTCCAACAACACCACGAGTTCTTCGAAGCCGCCAAGCAGTTTTGCCACGGGAACGCCGAAAAGATGTTCTGGGTGAAACCTTTGAGCAGATCGAACATGATGCCCTTGGAATCCGGCGTTGCGCCACGGAACTACGCCAACCGTATGGAGTGCTTTGTCTTGTGTTACTACGTCAAGGAAGCAACACCTACAGGTCCGTAGATGTTAAGTTACGTACAATTCTGTGATTGCCTTTTGGCGTCTAAGCATGGGCAATCTGACTAAGCAGCGCTGATTGCTCTCGCAGACGAAACCCACGCAGCCGTGCATAAAAGGCTTCCCTGGATGAAGAACTTGATTAGAGTTCTCGGTGAGGAGGAGAATGCGGATAGTGATGTCGTCGATAAGCAGTTCGTGGCTGCTTGCCGAACCAACACCTGGGAATATGCCCCTGTACACTCGTCGAAATTCGCCATTAACTCCGAGGGTAAAAGAATTAACAAACACCAGAAGCCGCTGAAGCTCATCCACGACCTCATCAATATCCATATGCGAGGTCCTGAGTTAGAGGGGGAAGCGAGGGGGAAATCTGCGTACGAGGGGGTGTTACCTCTTCATCACGATTATCACTTCATCTTGGATGCGTGCTGCGGTTCGGGGACCACTTCGGTAGCCGCCAACATGTTGGGATTGGGTTCCGTCGCTTTCGATAGGTAAGCATTCATGTCTACATCCATTTTTTGAAAAAATACTTTGTATATCGGTTTTAACAAGTGCTGGTGTCTTGGATGCAGGGAGCAAGGTATGGTCGACTCAGCGAAAGAGCGCATTAGGTTTCCCGATGGATTTTTTTCTTTGGCCGACGAAGTGTTGAGCAAGCAGGAATACGACGAGGTGAAAAGGCAGAGAGAGGCACATCGTAAAGAGCAAGAGAAAGTCGAGAAGGAGCGGGAGAAGAAGACGGCGGTCGAAATGAGGGAAACGGAAAAGGCCGCCAAGCAGCAGGAGGCCGAGGCCGCCAAGGCCGCCAAGCAGCAGGAGGCCGAGGCCGCCAAGGCCGCCAAGAAACAGCAGGCCGAGGCCGCCGAGGCCGCCAAGACCGCCAAGCAGCAGGAGGCCGAGGCCGCCAAGGCCGCCAAGAAACAGCAGGCCGAGGCCGCCGAGGCCGCCAAGACCGCCAAGCAGCAGGAGGCCGAGGCCGCCCGCCAAGAAACAGCAGGCCGAGGCCGCCGAGGCCGACAAGTCCGCCAAGCAGCAGCAGGCCGAGGCCGTCAAGGCCGCCAAGAAACAGGAGGATGCCGCCAAGAAACAGAAGGCCGAGGCCGAGAAGGCCGCCAAGAAACAGAAGGCTGAGGCCGCCAAGAAGGCGGGGCCTATACCTAAGCGGAAAGTGGCACCGGGCGGAAATCCGGGATCCGATCAGAACAAGAAAAGTAAAGCTCGCTAGGCAATGATGATTTCCCTGCTAGGACATGGTGCCAGCACCTAGGTCAATATTTGTTGATAGTCTTAATAACCTATTGTCTCAGTGCAGAAGTACGCTGATGAAACACGTATGGTATATCTTGATATGACAATTGTAAATAAAGTATATTCTCCAAAAGTATTGGCGACATATGTTGTTGTGGAACCGATGTCATTTATGGGGCGGGTGACATGCCTCCGCTTTCATTGTGATTGCCTGATTATATTGGTTAAATGAAGTTGAGCGGTACCACGACGACCATTGAGGTATGAAACCTATTCCCCTCTCTTCCAAAATCATTTCCCCGCTCGACACTTCATCGACGCACCTTTATTCCCATCCATCTCAGTTCAATCAATTCCAATGACAATACTTGCTACTTTGCGGAAGGAAAATCCAGATAAAAACGTTTGGTTACTATGGTTCCCTCAAGAGTCCTCGCCCTCAGAACTAGCGCTCAAGAAATCGATGGAAGAGGAACATAAGATACAATTTCAAATGTATGACGCAAGCGTGCATGATAATCTGCCTTTACGGATGAAATTTTTGTACCCAGTTTGCCTGCACTGCGGGCTTCAAGATCGTTCACAACTTGCAACGTGTACCGGCTGCTATCTTGCGAATTACTGCAAAGCCCCCCAAACTTGTCGGAAAGCTGATTACGCACGGCATAAGTTTTTCTGTCGTTTTGCAAGGGGTCATATATTAGGACAGCCATATGCAAGATGCCGACCTTTGTTTAAGTACCCGGGGGATACGCGGCATCCAGCAGAACGGAATTCCATGAGTGCTTGGTCCTATGGGGACTACCTGCAGTTTCTAGCCTTTTGGGAAATCCAATGCGTCGCATGTTTTGCAGGTCGGCCAAAGGGTCGCCCCGTCGTGAGACAGCAGATATCTGGCGGGCAAATCGTTACCTCGGTGCGCATTGAAATGCGGGACGCCACAATTTTCAAAACCCCTCACTTTCAGAAGTATACAGCAAGAATGGGGTTTGTACACTCCAACTTACACGCTCCAGATTTTGTATATTCTTATCCATTTTACCGTCTCACTCCGTTTGGTCGGTTGATGATGTGCATCTGCAAGTTAAGGTGCCCGAAAAGCATACTTCAGAGGTTGCTTTCATAGAATGATTGGCAATGCAGACAGGATAATCATGGACTTCGCAGACACGCCTTCGTCGCAAAATAATAGTAGATATGTACTTGTAGGTCCTTCGATCCGAGCGGACTAGTACCGGGTATCTGATAGGCTAATAATTCGGCAGGTCCAAGACTTTCCAAGATCATAAGCTCTATTTCTTGCCTAAACTACTCATTTGCCCCCTTTTCCCGTCAGCGACGCACCTGCTTCTACTTCTACCATAGTCATGCCATCCAAGCGGCAGTCTGTTTTCACATACATCGACCGGTTTGCCAAAAATCACGGGGAGTCTTACCCATGCAGCAGTACAGTTCTTCTTCCGCCGGGTATGACTATCCAAACGTTGTGGCAGAACTACAATACACAATGCGTCGACGGCGAAGGCATGGAATGCTCACTCAGCCTTTTTTGTCGTGTGTTCAGAGAGGAGCTTAGCTCTTGGGTCAAGTTCCGTCGGATGAATTGATGCTATATAGCGACAGCATATAGCTTTGTCATTGAGCAAATTGACTTATCGTTGGAACACCGTTAAATATAATTGTATTCGAACATATTTTGAATGAAATTGTTATCGACGTTTCACATTTCCAATGTTGTGACATGCTATGTTTGTGACATGCGGGCCTTCGATCCGACCCACCTGAAAGAGGTCATTTGATTGGCCAACTGAAATCACGACGGCCACACTACTGAGATATTTAAGCACCTACCTTGTCCTCACAACTCACTTTTCAGCTTGGCACTTTTCTTTCTTCACCTGCCACCTCATCCAACCATGCCATCCAAGCGAGAATGTATTGTTGCCTATGTTCTTGGCATGTATGCAACATGCCCTACTGCCCCCAGAATGAGAATGAGGAATTTTGACTATCTTCCTCATGGTATGACTGTTCGAATGTTGTGGAGGAACTACAATGAATGTTATATGTGCAGGAATGCGGAAGGCAACAAATGCACGTTGGGGTATTTTCGATGTGTGTTTCGAAACGACCTTGCCTTTCGGTTCAAGTTCCGACAGGTTCAGCCGTAACGTTACCGTCAACGAAACCACGGCGGCTACGAGTCAGAATGTTATCTTGATTCCACTTTGATTTCGAGTAAGACTTAGGATTGCAACCTCCTGAGGGTTAGATTTTCGACTACTTTTCGATAAGAATAGTATACTTAAACATATGTTAACAATGTGGTAGAAGTGTATAATGTTCATTCGTCAATGGCTTGTGTTTCTTGCCGATATGCTGATGTGCCTGTGTATGGGGTTTTCTGCCTCGGTTGTGTTTTTGTCTTTCATTGATTAAAAAATCGGCGACTAAGTGATCCCGCATGTGCGAGATATACGAATTTGATTGGACCAAAAGTACACTACTCTTGCACGACCCGCGGTCCACTCACGACCAGGTACAAAAGCTCTTGCCCGACCCTTGAAGATTCATTTCCCCCTGTTTCTTCTAACATACGCACCTTCAACCATACCTTCAAACATCTGCTGCTTACCTTGAAAGCATCGCCATCTGCAGGTATTATAGTGTGGCGCTTGCGATTACATAACACGCTACCTCCAATATGAATGCACCTCATTTCCCTGCAGACTTACCTGTTCAGCTTGAACGACTGCACATAGAATCCGAAAAATGTCGTGTGTGCCAATCCTGGAATTTGTTTCTAATTCGCGAGGAACTGTTCGTCGATCCTGCGCTGCATCCTAGATATGACATGACTAGACATGACCCCGCTTACGCGAAGTGGAGGTTTATCCGCAAAACGCGGGAAACATGGTATTTTCAACTGTTGGATGAGCATGTATACTCCGACGAGCAAGGCGTCGCTGACATAAGAACCCCAGTGACAATGCCGGTTCCCACGGACTATATTCCCGAGTTGAACTCCGGTGCCTCTCCCGAGAATGATGATGATGGAAAGTGGTGCAACTGCCGTTAGGAAACATATACGCTTGTGTACAGTCTTTATTTTATATTTGCAAGTTCACATTAGATACTTACACTAATGTATTATTCTGCTAGCTTAATACACCAACACTTACCCTTATTTATGTGCTCCTAGACATCCTAGACAATTATTTGGTGTGTATAGATTGAATTTGTATGATGATATAGATTTGTGTATCATATGCTAGTACCCATCTCAGTTGCAACTTGTTTTCTGGGAATTGAAGCATCCGAATATGCACATCCATAAACGTGTACCGTGCATACTGACCTAAATTGCACATGGATGTACCCATATTTGCATACGGGAATCGGCGACTAAGTGATCCCGCATGTGCGAGATATACGAATTTGATTGGACCAAAAGTACACTACTCTTGCACGACCCGCGGTCCACTCACGACCAGGTACAAAAGCTCTTGCCCGACCCTTGAAGATTCATTTCCCCTTGTTTCTTCTAACATACGCACCTCCAACCATACCTTCAAACATCTGCTACTTACCTTGAAAGCATTGCCATCTGCAGGTATTATAGCTCCACATTTATCCTCACAATATATATATTTTCGACTTTTGCTATGGGTTTCGCACGACTTTCGCTTCAACTGCTAATCACCTTGCAAGCATTGTTATCTACAGGTATAAAATCCTGCAACATCGTGGCCACGTTATGCCTTCAATTCTACGATTCGGAGTTTATGGGACACGCGATCGTGATGAAGACGCTGCAGACGCTATCAGTAAACATGGAATGGTCCACCTGCGATGTCCTCAATGCAATGTAGACCGCTGGATGATATGTAAGTTCTTAAACACCCTCGAGGACAGACATACGGGACACCGACAGGACTTAGGGATCGTTTGGTGGCGCTACACCCGGAGAATTCGGAAATACATGTTTTTTGACCTTCAAGAACCGGAACTTTATCCCGACCAGAGCCCAATAGGGAACGAATGGGTTACCCCAAGGACACTGGTCATTCCAATCGACGTCACTTGGGCGCTTATTATGACGCGGCATCAACGAGATGAAGAGGAAATCGACCTATATTGCGTGCGATGCAATTGCCTTGACCAATAAAGCTCTGCCATTTATGTTCTCCGATAGAGCGTCAACATTGCGGTCAACGTTACCTCGCTATCGAGGGAATTAAAACCTACAAGTGCCGCAAATAATTGTGGATTGAAGATATAGATTCCAATGTATCAGCAATATAGTAGCCTTAGCACTGTGAAATGATCGAAATCTCTTGCCTAGAAGACATCATAGACAAATATTTGGTGTATTTTGAATAAATTTGTACGATGATATAGATTTGTGTATCATATGCTAGTACCCATCTCAGTTGCAACTTATTTTACGGGAATTGAAGCACCTGAATACGCACATTCATAAACGTGTACCGTGCATGCTGGCCTAAATTGCACATGGATGTACCCATATTTGCATACTTGTACATGATATGCACGCATATGAACAAAAATGCAACAAAAAAATCTACCGGGACTCGCCGAGTACGAAAGCATCATGCACAAATAAATAATTTGAGTAATATTTTGTAATAAAAATTGCGGGACGACTTACGTGTCGCTTACGTGTCGCTTACGTGGCACATTTCAGATGACGTGGCAATAACTTTTAGACGACGAAAATTGTGTCAAAATGAAGGTTTTTAGACGACGATCGAGATTCATTTATTCCCAATAGTCTGTTTTCTGGGGATGAGGTCGATGGCCCCAAGGGTCTCTACGTCCTCGTGCGCGTCGGGGTTCCACTGGCTCTGACCGCTTCTCCAGGGCGGAGAGGGTCTGATCATCAGGGTGTGACCTCACTTCCCCGAAGGGCAGGGTCGGGGACTGGTCGCCGGCCAGTCATTCATCGTCCTCAACCGGGGGAAGACCGTCACCCTCCACAAGCTCGATACCAGCGAGGGCCGCCAGGGTCTGGTAGCTCTGCTCGTCCTCACAGGTAGCAAGTGCCAGGACCTCCTCGGAGAACTCCTCTGGGACGCCATCCACCGAGGAGATGTCCTCCTGCTGCTCGATGGCCCAGACGACGGCGGCCACGATCCCAGAAGAATTTGCCAATCGAGCAGGTGCATTGGCCCTCCACTCCTTGAGCTTGGTCTCATCCGTGCAGTTACGGACGATGTGCTCCGCGGAGCCGCAGGCGAAACACCGGCGGACCTTCGGAGCGTCAGGGCGGGGGAGACCAGGTGGTGGTGGCAATGGGGTAACTGCCGCGGCAGCGGTGGTGGTGGGCCCATTCTCCAGCATGGCGAGTGCTGGACGGTTCGAGGAGGGGGTACGCCTGAAGAAGGGGGTGCGAGGTGAGGGGTTGGCGAAAGAGACAGTGCGGGGAGGACGATCTTGAGTGCGCCTCTGCGCCGCCTCCGTGTCAATGTCATTCTCCACCTCCTCAGCAACCTCCCGTATCTTCAACAGGGCGTTGTGGGTGCCTGGGATATCGGCATTGAAGGCCTTCCTCTCCCACTGCTCTGGTTTGGAGACATCCACTCGTCACTCAGGTTGCAGGGTCAACCACTCGAGAGCCGATGTCACACTTCGGCTCAACGTTCAATTCCCGATCCGATCTCATTTCTAATTCCGATTCGTCATTCTCGATTCAGATGCTATATCGACAGACTGACACGATGACTGCCCCACAGTACTGTCATACTACTGTACTATCATACTGTCATACTGTCATAGCGTCATACTGTCATAGTCATAACCCGATATCTGATATTCGATTTCATTGTCTTTTCAACCCCGATGCGAATCTGACCATTCTTCGAGGGTCTGACTGAGTTCCACGATGACACCCCCCACAGTACTGTCATACTACTATAGTGTCATACTGTCATAGTCACAGTGTCATAGTGTCATACTGTCATACCCCGGACATCTGGTATTCATTCTCATCGTGATTTCAAGCCCAATTTCACTGTCATCGTGCCAATCCCAGATTACCCCCGATGACACACATATAGACGCATAGGCATATCGGCTCACGCTGTGCCTCCGGGCACAAGGAAGCCCTTTGCGTAATCCACCCCTTTGTGTCCACATCCTTTTAGGGTGCACCTACCGCTTCCTCCGGCTGAGTTTTTCGCCGTCTCATAGTCTTGTGCCGGCAGTATTCTTAGTCTGCATTTGAGTATTGTTTTTCGTGCCGCAAAGGTGGCTCGTTTCCAGAAGCCGTTCGCTATTTTGTGTAGTGGCTTGTCTCCCTTGAGGTGCCCCATTGTTTCGTTTAGCCAGTTTTCGGTGGCCTTGCCCTCTTGAACTGGGGGGGCGTTCCTGTTTTTCGTTCTGTTGTGTGTCATATCGTGCTTTCGTTGTTTCCATCTTGTTCTGGGCATCGGGTCCTCCATCATCTCATGGACTCTGGACTCCTCCGTGACCCGGTCATGGTGAACCTGTCTTTCATTTGCCTGCTCCCCTTGAGGCTTCCATTGTCATTGGGGCTGTTCCATTTATTGTCGCAAGGGGGGGTTAGGACTGTGCCTGACCCCCTCCCCAGCGGTTATCATCTTTTGGCCCCACCCCCTCCGGACAAACTCGACGGAGCACCCCACCCTCCCTCCGGACACATAAGTGGACCCTCCGGACACATCGGTTGGAAGCCCCTAGAGACATCGCGAGGAAGGGTTCATCCGGCGACTCCGTTCGATATTTTTTTGTGGATCGACTTCCCCACCTTCTTGTAATAAGTCATAATATAACACAACACAACACATCGAATTAGAGCACACGTGCATGGCGAGACAGAGTTGAGCGACATGTTTACCATACCTCATATTTACTATCCATGTGTTTATATCATACCCCCCCCCCCGCCCGCACACACACACACACGATTGGGAATGATAACGATAGTCGGTATTTGTTTCCAAATTGGAATCCGCATGCTTTAGTGCAAGTTGACTGAAATGGCGTGGTAAAACATAGTAATAAATGTAATGATGGGACAAGCGATTTTATGCCACCTAGATCTATTGTCGTCGTCATGAACGTTTAGTACCCAATGTTTAATAATCAATTCAATACATTCTATGTCACCCTTCTCTTTTCCACAACAATTTGTGATACACGTTACCCGCGTTGTATCACAAGCCATTACTTCATATATTTAAAGATGACCACAAGTTCAGTTGACGACTTGCTATTGATATCTTATCATAGGATATCATTTCATAGTTTTAGGAGAATCTTATGAGATGCACGCACACTCAGATGATGACAAACTAATGATATCGGTACCGGAATTTATGCATGTATGACATAAATTCTGATAATATGCAAGCCATCACTTGTATTTGACAACTGTCTCTAGATTTGGAGACAATTACATACCATAAGGTTATTGAACATCGAGTGCTCTTAAGATGTCAGGGTCATCTCTATTGCACTTTTCGACAAGCATTTCAACCAAGTCTACTTTGTGACATTCTTTAAGATCTCTTGCATCCACGGAAACTCGTGTGCACAATATACCTTTCAGAACAGGCACTGGTATTTTCCATAATGGGTCATTCTTCCAAACCGCCTCCCTCTGAACCTCGCAACAACGCCCGTGAACAGTTTGACAACGGGCAATGCAACGCTGATAAGCAGGTTGCCCGGCGCTCACAACAGCGCCCATGAGCAGTTTGACAACCGGCACTGCAGCGCTGATAAGCAGGTTGCCCGGCGCTCACAGCAACGCCCGTGAGCGGTTTTCCAACGGGCACGCCATGTTATCCATTATTATAAAGTGTGCTCAGGCACGTGACGGGCATTCCTCCCAAGTAGACAACCCTCTGGAAGGGTATTCAACCTGGTATAATTGCCGCTTAACACCGCTACTCAACCCCCCTTGCTTTCCACGGTGTGTGGCTAAGGATTGAATCAAGAAAGTTGCCTCCTTGCTTGGAATGCCCATGGCCCGCCACAAGAAGGGATCCACACAAATTTTGGGCTGCCAACCCGATACCTTTGTGTAGTCGGGGACTTGCCCACACTCTCCTTGCCACGGTCACATTTCTGAAACACGTGTTTACGTGTAACACCAACAATCCTACCCAACATAATGCATGCCCCACACACATTTACATTTATATACATGCCTTACTTACATTGCCGCCCGCCAACCTAAGCGCATCTCTCTAATCATGTGCAATCTACGGACTTTCATGTCTTCCTCTTTCACTTCTTGATGGCGAATCCCGTTGGCGATCGCATGCATGTTTGCTAACAAAAAAACGCCGCAATCAACAGAATTCCGTTGCTGGCTACTAATAAGATCACGTGAGTGCACCATGTCTTCGGCGATGTCCACGTGACTCGCTCTATGCCTTTGCCCAGTTGCGTTGGTTAGCTCACAAAGAATGCGTTTTAAACATTCCACCATGAAGGTTTTCCGCTGCTGGTGATGTAAGGAATCCACGTATTCGACTCTCTGCTCCTTCGGATATAAAACACCCAATGTCCAATGCAAATAAACATGGATTGGCACAAATATCACATCGTGCGTTCCCCATGTTGCTCCCAGTTGTGACGAATTGAAATAACTGTACGCTCCACGCATCTTCCCATGCGCATCCATCCTGACTTCTTTCACCTGCTTGTAGATGCCGTCAAACAATGATCTTAAGTGGTTCCATATACTTCAAAAACATATAAACTCTTCGAACTTTGCAATTCTAACCATGAGCCCCATTATACAATACCTTCATGGATTCTTCCTCTTGGACCACCACTCCTTTGGAAGAAGTTTTCTGAAAGCATAAAACGAAAATACAATGTTAGCTTTCTGCACACTTGCCTTTTTTTAGATTTGTACAGGCATATGGCTTTGCAGAAATCCTACCGTCACCCTCGCGGTCTTCCCGATCCAATTCACGAGCGGCATCTCAGTCAACGGGACGATCAATGTGAACGCCTCGCACTTAATGGCCACGCTCTTCAAGTTGCAAAACGCCACTGTAGCCTCCTCCATCATCTTTTTGGCATATACATCGATCAACGTACCGGACAAATATGCACGAGCCGACGTCCGAGGGTACAATCGGTCAATGTCGGAACCGCAAATCGTTATCTCTCCCCAATGCCCAGCGAGCATATTAGCCCTATCACAAACGCCGCACTTCCCTGTTGGGTCACCGCCTACTCCGTGTACCGAGCACCTTGGCGCTCCGTATGCCTCAACAAACATAATTGCCTCTTCATTCAGGTCAGCCACGGGGTCCGTCCTCGCGTGCTTCCCTCCATGTTCAACCGCGCATGGGGACAATGGTCTACGGAGACCCGTCCCGGAGGTTCTCTGTTCTTCTTCATGTGAAGCGACAGCATTCCTGGGATACCATATTCCACCGGCTTTCACATTCAACAACAACATTGGGTCAAAATCTTTTTTTATGCCTACATTGTATTCAAACCTATCACCGTCAATGTACGGCTATCGATCTAGTGTCATGCCCGGTTGTGTTCATTGGACTATATTATTCGCCGTCACTTAACACACCAACCCTACCTATCCCTACCAAACCCATGGATAGTTGTTCACACCTTTCTACCTCCATGTAAGCCTCTTCCTCCTCGGTGTCCAAGTTACCAAACGGTGTTACTTCCACAAATTCCCTGTGAACAATAGCAATCGTGCATTCTCATCATATAAAAACAAAATCCTCAAAGCACACAAAACAATGCATGCCCCCACCAACCCCCAACCACCCACAACCATACCTTCTTGACCGCTCCGCAATCTCCACGTCGATGTCACCATCTACATTTGCATCGTCGTTGGCAATTGGCCCAGCGTGCGATGAGAACGGAATCCCGATCGCCTTTGCCAAGGTTTCTGAGTCTGGTACTGGCATCATTCTCTTTCCCTCTAAGCGCCTTGTAGTAAGCGCATTATGCACGTCAATGACAGAATAGAGGAAAAACAATGCAAAGTGGGTTTTCAGGGCCTGAAAATGGTTTTCAGGGTCTGAAAAGGGGGTTCCAGGGTCTGAAAAGGGGGT
>LGRX02013638.1:0-17604 GCA_001247695.2 Cymbomonas tetramitiformis
GGTGCGCGGGGTGAGGCGCCTTGGTGAGGGGTGTGGTGCGCGGGGTGAGGCGCCTTGGTGAGGTCTATGGCTGAAAACTCATTTTCAGGGCCTGATAAACATTTCCAGGGGCTGAAAACCATTTTCAGGGCCTGAAAACTCATTTTCAGGGCCTAAAAACCATTTTCAGGGGCTGAAAACCATTTTCAGGGCCTGAAAAGCATTTTCAGGGGCTGAAAACTCATTTTCAGGGCCTGAAAACGCATGAAGGCTGAGCAAACCTTTGCCATGCTTGGGAATTTTGCGATGCCCATGCGGAAGATGGAAGGAAACTTTGCATTGTTTTTCCTCTATTGTGTCATTGACGTGCATAACGCGCTGACTACAAGGCGCTTAGAGGGAAAGAGAATGATGCCAGTACCAGACTCAGAAACCTTGGCAAAGGCGTTTGGGATTCCGTTCTCATCGCACACTGGGCCAATTGCCAACGACGATGCAAATGTAGATGGTGACATCGACGTGGAGATTGCGGAGCGGTCAAGAAGGTATGGTTGTGGGTGGGTGGGGGTTGGTGGGGGCATGCATTGTTTTGTGTGCTTTGAGGATTTTGTTTTTATATGATGAGAATGCACGATGGCTATTGTTCACAGGGGATTTGTGGAAGTAACACCATTTGGTAACTTGGACACCGAGGAGGAAGAGGCTTACATGGAGGTAGAAAGGTGTGAACAACTATCCATGGGTTTGGTAGGGATAGGTAGGGTTGGTGTGTTAAGTGACGGCGAATAATATAGTCCAATGAACACAACCGGGCATGACACTAGATTGATAGCCGTACATTGACGGTGATAGGTTTGAATACAATGTAGACATAAAAAAATATTTTGACCCAATGGTGTTGTTGAATGTGAAAGCCGGTGGAATATGGTATCCCAGGAATGCTGTCGCTTCACATGAAGAAGAACAGAGAACCTCCGGGACGGGTCTCCGTAGACGAATGTCCCCAAGCGCGGTTGAACATGGAGGGAAGCACGCGAGGACGGACCCCGTGGCTGACCTGAATGAAGAGGCAAGAAGGTTTGTTGAGGCATACGGAGCGCCAAGGTGCTCGGTACACGGAGTAGGCGGTGACCCAACAGGGAAGTGTGGCGTTTGTGATAGGGCTAATATGCTCGCTGGGCATTGGGGAGAGATAACGATTTGCGGTTCCGACATTGACCGATTGTACCCTCGGACGTCGGCTCGTGCATATTTGTCCGGTACGTTGATCGATGTATATGCCAAAAAGATGATGGAGGAGGCTACGGTGGAGTTTTGCAACTTGAAGAGCGTGGCCATTAAGTGCGAGGCGTTCACATTGATCGTCCCGTTGACTGAGATGCCGCTCGTGAATTGGATCGGGAAGACCGCGCGCGTGACGGTAGGATTTCTTTAAAGCCATATGCTTGTACAAATCTATAAATGGCAAGTGTGCAGAAAGCTAACATTGTATTTTCGTTTTATGCTTTCAGAAAACTTCTTCTGAAGGAGTGGTTGTCCAAGAGGAAGCATCCATGAAGGTATTGTATAATGGGACTCATGGTTAGAATTGCACAGTTCGAAGAGTTTATATGTTTTTAAAGTAAATGGGAACACTTAAGATCATTGTTTGCCGGCATCTACAAGCAGGTGAAAGAAGTAAGGATGGATGAGCATGGGAAGATGCGTGGAGCGTACAGTTATTTCAATTCGTCAGAACTGGGAGCAGCATGGGGAACGCACGATGTGATATTTGTGCCAATCCATGTATATTTGCATTGGACATTGGGTGTTATATATCCGAAAGAGCAGAGAGTCGAATACTTCGATTCCTTACATCACCAGCAGCGGAAAACATTCATGGTGGAATGTTTAAAACGCATTCTGTGTGAGCTAACCAACGCAACTGGGCAAAGGCATAGAGCGAGTCACGTGGACATCGCTGAGGACATGGTGCACTCACGTGATTTTGTTAGTAGCCAGCAACGGAATTCTGTTGATTGCGGCGTTTTTTTGTTAGCAAACATGCATGCGATCGCCAACGGGATCCGCCATGAAGAAGTGAAAGAGGAAGACATGAAAGTCCGTAGATTGCACATGATTAGAGAGATGCGCTTAGGTTGGCGGGCGGCAATGTAAGTAAGGCATGTATATAAATGTAAATGTGTGTGGGGCATGCATTATGTCGGGGTAGGATTGTTGGTGTTACACGTAAACACGTGTTTCAGAAATGTGACCGTGGCAAGGAGAGTGTGGGCAAGTCCCCGACTACACAAAGGTATCGGGTTGGCAGCCCAAAATTTGTGTGGATCCCTTCTTGTGGCGGGCCATGGGCATTCCAAGCAAGGAGGCAACTTTCTTGATTCAATCCTTAGCCACACACCGTGGAAAGCAAGGGGGGTTGAGTAGCGGTGTTAAGCGGCAATTATAGGTTGAATACCCTTCCAGAGGGTTGTCTACTTGGGAGGAATGCCCGTCACGTGCCTGAGCACACTTAATAATGGATAACATGAGTATAGGGGGGGAGCATGCACAACTTGCAATGAATCCCTGAGGGCCTGAAAGACATTTTCAGGGGCTGGAAAGTCATTTTCAGGGCCTGAAAATGGTTTTCAGGGCCTGAAAATGGTTTTCAGGGTCTGAAAACGAGTTTTCAGGGCCTGAAAATGGTTCTCAGGGTCTGAAAACGAGTTTTCAGGGCCTGAAAATGGTTTCAGGGTCTGAAAACGAGTTTTCAGGGCCTGAAAATGGTCTTTCAGGTTTTCAGGGCCTGAAAATGGTTTTCAGGCCCTGAAAATGGTTTTCAGGGCAGGGCCTGAAAATGGTTTTTCAGGCGCTGAAAATGCCTTATGTGAATTTTCAGGGCTTGGAACACTGTAAAATTTTCAGGCCCTGAAAACCATTTTCAGGGGGCAAGATGAGGACATGAGAATATAATTCTAAACTTTATATAACACGAAAAGTGAATAATATTTTCAGGCCCTGAAAATAAAGTTCAGGGGGCATCTTAAGAGTGTGAATTCCCAATTTTCAGGCCCTGAAAATTGTTGTAAAAATTATATTATGCATGAAGTTTTTTCTAAGGTGTATAACTAGCCTAGTATAAAACAAGTTTAGCCCCTGAAAAGAGTTTTCAGGGCCTGAAAAGTCATTTTCAGGGCCTGAAAATGGTTTTCAGGGCCTGAAAAAGTTTTTCAGGGCCTGAAAAAAAAGTTCAGGGGGCAATTTTTCAGGGGGCACAAAAAAAGTTCAGGGGGCAATCGTAAGTAGACCCCCATCTGCCGGATGTACTCCCGAGCATAGCGACGCTCGGTTTCATTAGGGCATTAACATAGACCCTTCAAAGCACTTATTTTATCATGGGTCGGTCCCATACCTCACAATTTATCATACTTCATCATCAAGATTTTTCATCATAAAACAGTGTCAAATTTTAGATTTCGCCTAAAAAATGCGCGCGGACATGTGTGATGACTCCCACCAATCGATCTATTGAACGAAGGCATATTTACATGTGCAATGCATGTTATCGCAAATACGATTGCCAAAGAATGAGCTGACAAATATCTTTGGTCATAAAAATCAATATCACAGGTCACCTTCAACCGCTCGCGTCGACTCATCCCCATACCCGATAAGGTACCTCGTGCCGTGCGGCAAGTAAGCAGTTAAGCTTGGGGATCTAGGGTACGCCGAACATGACGAGAATAAATTAATTAAGATATTGTGGTGTAACAAACCTTAAAAAGTATTCCACTTTGTGAAGAATCCCCCCCCTAAGATATGCGAGACTGTGAAAAAGGCGAGTCGCAACAAACCGTGGTAAAAAAAAAACAATTAGAAAAATGTTTTTGGGAGCCAAGTTGCGATTTGCATGGGTTTGAATGCACCTGACATGATATATATCCTACCAGGATGCTTGTGACGGCATATTCCCGTGTTCATGATGATGTTGGCTAGCTATATTGATGATTCGTAACGACAAACCGTTAAATTTATGCCCCCATACCGTCGATTTAGCTTGGGTACATCCCTATGTACCCAGACCCTCTTGGGTACATCCCCATGTACCACCGGGTAGTGGACAATGAGCTATGTGGAGGCCTTTGTGCTGGTCTGGAGATGTTGCTCCGCAGTGGCATGAAGGTGGATCAATACCTGTATCAAGACATATCACCGAGCAGTCAGACAGTGGCCAGAGCCAGGTGTACGGCGCTGCTGCGACGATACCCTGACCTCATCTCGCTCAGTGCAGTAGAATTTGGGGCCCTACCCCAAGACCTGCGCGACACGACGAGCGCCGACTTCATACGGGCAGGAGCTCTTCGAGGACGTCAGTGGGTCATGGTGTGTGGGTTTCCATGCCAGGATCTCTCCCCTGCTGGAACGCTTACAGGCCTGGATGGCAGGCACAGCAAATTATTTTATGAAGTGGTTCGGCTTCTGTCCACGCTGCAGCAGCTACAGCAGCAGAGGCCCCAGGATACATCCTGGAGAACGTGTCCCCATTGTCGCACAGACCAGGGGCCAAGATCAGGGACGAGGTATTCCCGTACATTGCCAGCGTCATTGGCCGACCAGTGTCCTTTGACGCAGCACAAGCAGGCGCTTACGCACATCGGTTGCGAGCGTATTGGAGCAACCTGTTCCAGATCCACCAGTTTCGCTCCGTGATGAGCAAGGTGGCGAGACCAGAAGGACGAGTCGTATCGTCAATCCTGTGCAAGGGCTGGCAGCCCAGCCCAGTGATAAGAACAGACCGCGCGCCTCACTACGTGGTGAACGTGGTGGGAGAACCGCTGAGGGCTCTTCCCACCATCATGGCGACGCAAGGGTCAAGAGCATTCAGAAGAGCAAGGATGGGCACCGTGGTGCGCAACCAGGACGATGAGGACATCGAGGAAGAATCCCGAGAGGTGAACCTCGACGAGAAGGCGCGAGCCATGGGCTACAGCGCAAGTGAGCTACGCATGGCCGATGGCCTGAACGACGTAGAATTGGCAAGCATTCTGGGCCTGGCCATGGATCGCAGGGCTATGGAACTGTTGATGGCGGTCGCAGAAGCAAGCAGGAAGGGGCTTCCTCACAGCGAGGAGTCCTCGGAGGCGGAGAATTCCCCAGGACAGCCTATCGCTGTAGACAACAACTGGGCAGACCACGCGAGGTCGGACCTTCAGCAGAGGCAAGCTTTGCTGGCGGAATGGGTTGAGAATTCGAACGCATATACTCAGCAGGTGGCGAAGACCATGAGTCACCGTGACTGGGAAGAGAAGCTGCAGATAATGTGCTCACAAGGGCAGAAAGGTGCAGAAGGAATTGGGGCTCAGCGACAGAAGGCTGGAACCAAGAAGAAGAAGAAGAAGAAGAGTGGCAGCTCTACGTCATCGAGCAATATCGCCAGAGGCACGAGAGCCACTTCGTGAAGGAGGGCGCAACTCCAGCAGCGCGCGTTGACGTGCCTGCTTGGAGTCCGCCTGCCAAAGATGAGGAGATGAGACTCCCCAGGTTGGCGTGTACCACCAGGTTCGTGGACTTGATGGCCAGTGTGGCCGAACAGCAGGTCGGCCGGGATAAGCATCGAGATGTGCATGACGACGCATGGTGCCTCAGATGGTTGAAGTCCAATGGCAGCGTGAGGTTGCCAGAGGACGAAGTTCGTCGTGTGAGGAGACGCGCAGCACGACATCGATGGGATGAGGCGACGGACGAGATCTACATGATCACGCTGTCAGGCAAGGAAGTGAGAATACCCAAGCCTGCTGACCGTCTTGCACTGGTCAAGGAATACCATTCCAAAACTGGCCATTGGGGCATAAGACGCACGCAGCATCTTCTGTGGCAGCGCCATTGGTGGGCCGACCTGAAGAAGGACGTTGAGGCTGTGGTCACTCAGTGTGAAACCTGTCAGCGCGTGAAAACTCACTATGCAAGAGAGGAGGCGTGTTTGTCCCCCCTCGAGATTGTGTCATGCATGTATCGTTGGTCGTTGGACTTGGCATGGCCTTCGAGGAGAGAGACCAAGGCGGGCAACAACAGGGTGCTCATCATGACCGAGCACTACACCAGATTCATAGTCTGTGTGCCCATTCCTGACAAGGAGGCAAGGACCATCGCAGCGGCATTTCGCAGTCATGTCCTGGCTGTGTTCGGGGCGCCAGCAGAGTGCTTGGTGGATGGAGGCAAAGAGTTCGAGGGCGAGTTCAAGCAGTTATGCAGAGACTGTCTGATAGACAGGCGAGTCACCTCACCAGACTCACCAGAAGGCAATGGGCTCACCGAGCGGGTGATGCGCACGATGAAGTTCTGCTTCAAGAAGATCGCCTTGGAGAAGGGCCTCGACTATGAGTGGGACGAGCAGCTCTGGCCACTCGTGCTGAGCTATAATGCAGCACGCCAAGAGTCCACAGGAGTGGCGCCGTTCACTTTGCTATTTGCCCAAGAGGCAGTGGTGCCGCCAGATTTGAAGCAAGCGCCCAGCATAGACTTCAGTCCAGAGGTCAAGGATGACAGGGACGTTCGGGTCAAGGACCTCCTCCTGAGAGCAGAGGTGGTGAAGCGACTAATGGTGCACGCTGGCTGCAGCCTGGAGGTTGCACAGCATCGTGATACTTTACATTACGAAGGAAGAAGGGGTGGGGGCATTGAGCCTAAGCCACACCAGTTTAAGGTGGGTGACTTTGTCTACATCAGACAGAAGCCTCGCAGCGGCATGGAAGTCGCGACCAAGTCCGCCATTCTGAAGCTGGTCAAGATACAGCGGGATGGTGTTGTGGTGCTTGAGGACGCCACCAAGTTAAGAGAGAAGAGCACCGTGCAGAGCATCGCGCCATGTCACCTACAGGTGAAGGACCAGTATGACTGCAGTGCAGCCGTTCCCAGCAAGCACCTAGCATGTGAAGTGTGCAGGAAGACTGATGGGGAAGCAGAAATGTTGTTGTGCGACGCATGCAACAGGGGGTACCACTTGTGGTGTCTTACCCCAGCACTGGATGGAGTACCAGAAGGCGAGTGGCTATGTCCCAGGTGCTCAGGCACGGGGATGCAAGCTGCTAACGCTGAGGTGCAGACCCAGGAAGACAAGAGCTCTGGTGTCCTGGAGGACAGATTGGGCATAAAGGAGCAGCAGTTGAACGAGAAGCTGTCCTCAGAAATGCGCCTGCTGCCAGCAGACGTGGGTCCCCGTCGTGTGGTGAAGGGAGACAAATTTCAGCCATGGCATGCCATCTCATCAAGAGAGATGCTATTGGAGGAGAAGGACATGTTCTTTGGCGTGCCAGATCAGATTGATTGGGGCAGGCAGGACAAGCTCTGAGGCCGTGCAGATCTTCATGCCAGGGCACTGGAACGAAGGGCATCGCACGGTGCTGAGCAAGAAGTACCGAGAACAGAAGACAATGGCAAGGCAGCTGAGGGATGCACCTCGTGTGCCTGCTTTGTCTGAAGAAGAAGTTGAAAAGCGAGGAGAATTGAGACATGTGACCAAGGCTCAGGTGCGAGAAGCTAGCGCGCTGCAGTGGGGGCTTGAGCTGGTCATCACAGTGCCCTCCGAGGTGAGGCGCTTGGCGACAGAGGTGGACTGGAAGTCCACGTCGATGGCGTGTGGGACCCGTGGGCAGGCACTGGGGTCATCAGTGAGGTGATGGTGGAGCAGTGGCCGCAGTTGAGATTTATGAATAATGACTGAAACTCTCAGCTGGGTTGGTCTGAGGCGCATGACGCGCTCCAGCCAGGTAACTATCGTGCATGGAAGGAGAAGTATGGTGTTTGTGATGCCGTGGTGACTTCGCCTTGGTTCGCAGCGCTGGACATCGCGTTCCCTTTGGCAGTTATGGCCTGTCGTGTGGTGGCATGTGTCCATGTTCCTTCTTACTATTTGACAGACATGACCGAGAGCAGAGCCGCGTAGTTCAGACGATTGAGTCAGTCTGGACGCTTGCATGTGATTGGGCATCTGGAACATGGACCTATTGGCCGCAGATGCATGTGGGTTTTGGTGTTCAAGAATCCTCTGGTCAGAGCCAGGATGTTACAGGGTGGAGAAGGTGAAGGCATTGGTATGTTCACTTTCAGTTTGGGCAAGTTCATGGCAGATGGTGATACGACCCAATATGCTGAACAAGCCCATATTTGAGTCTGTGCTACTGCACGCAGCAGCTACAGATGGGGGATGTTGGAAATCTGGGCTTGCATGAAGGAGCTTAGTGTTCGATCTCAGCATATCAGAATTTAAAAAAATTTGTAGCTCTACGATCTTGTACTATGTTAAGATTGCTTGGACAGTCACCGACACCAGTGAATGTTAATGACGAATTTATGGTTATCCGCGAGTGTTAAGATTGCTCGGATCCTACAGTATTCGTACCATCATGTGCACACGTTTGCGACAGCTGTAACAAACGCCGGCTTCTCATGGTACCGCGCCGGGTTTGTCCAGCTGGTGACACGCGTGACAGAGGTGACAGTATGACAGGCTTCGCGAATATGACTGCCTGAGAGGTGCAAACCTGCCAGAGAAGATATGGTCATGATCGGGTGACCAAGAAATGATAAGATGAAGATGACAGTGACTACTCTGCCACTGACGTGTCAGTCAAAATGTGGTGAACGGTAACATTGTTAGTGCTGGCATGGAATAATGACTTTCCATTGGCCAGATGAAGATTTAGGGGCTAGAACCCGTGTCAGGGTTATGACCGATGACATATGTGTCATACATGTCATACGTGTCATACCTGTCATCCATGTCATGTCATATATTATTATGACAGTCGGTCATGTCATATATTATTATGACAGTCGACAGTATGGTCGATCATGACTGTACAGGTCGAGTCGCGTCATACATTTATGACAGTCGTCAGTACGGTCGACGATGACTGTACATGTCGCCAGATGATTATGTCATATCATCAGGCATCCCTGTCATCGAGAGTTCGTATGATTGAACTCGAAGATGGCAAAGCAAAGATACATCTTGGAAACAAACCAAGAACCATCTTTAGCTTTCAGCATGCGCAGAACTCGCATGTGCAGCATGAACGAACTAGTCGTTACTACCATGCTGGTCGTTCAACCTACGTCTCGGGTTCACAACCCAATGGCGGTACCATCTAAGATGATGGGTGACGTAGGTATAAAAGTGAGGAAGCGTTGTGCTTCAGCAGATCTTCTTACAGAGACTGCACTCACAAACCCGCTCATCCGTTCACCCGCATTGCTGTCCAACTTTGCAGTGTTTCTTTTGTATATTGATAATATATTCACGGCGCTTGTATCTATAGCCGTATCAGTGGTATTCTAAAAGTCGTCAAGGCACGATACTCGAGAACCCAAGTGGGTGCAGTGATAGACATAGCATATTTAATATTGTTCGCAGGTTGCAGGAGGCGCACATACGATAGCGCTCGCATAAAATTGAATATCTGCAGCCCGAATAATATACGTTCGCATATAGAACCGTGACAGTGGCATTGCTTCCGCTCAGGCGAAGAACGAGAACTCAAGTGCAGCAGAATTGACACATATACGTATATTGATTTGTATACAGCGCGACTGAGTTCGCATACATACCGTCGAATATCTGCACATACACGACAGCTTTCGCTTCAATACATCGTCAGCGATCCGAGCGGAATTGTGCATAAAATTGTCGGCGCGACATAAATCACATTCAGCATATACTGCGTCGAGGTGTGCGCACGATATATGTATGCTGTCAATAATCGCAGGGTATGGTACGATGTGCGAGAATTAAGCGCGCATATGAAAAATGAGCGTCAGTGCATATAATCTCATCAACTGCAACAGAGATGCACACAATCTCATCATCAGCGACAGCGACATTCGCAATTGTACCGCGCGACCCGTACAGTATACATAAAGATGTGCGATGATCACAATTCATACCGTGCGACGCAGATGTGCGATGATCATAGTTCGTACCGTGAGACGCATGCATCAACATGCATATCGACATGCGACATACACAATTCGTATCACGCGCATACATAGTGTGCAAAATCTCGATGTTCGTACCATATCGCACCAAGTGGGCGCATACAGCGACAGATTGACGCATGATAAAATAAGGCCCAACTATACACACACATGCTGTGCAGAGATAGAGTGTGCGATATCGTCATCGTCATACACATGAATACTGTGATTGTGAATGAATGGTCATTATTATCACACTTATCATTATTATCACAGATCACTATCACATGGCATACTTTGATTGTGTGCACAGGATATACATGTGATCAAGCTAGATATACACATGTAAAAATCCAGTATACATGCATACATGCATAAATACTTTGCTACTACTGTGCATGGTGTATATACATCCATACATTATTGCTTGACATGCACGCATGCAACCTGATCACGATAGCGGCTGTGCATACTGTCATACATACTTATTTACTGTGACATATTGCTAGAACTTGCAAGTCCAGTGCTATATTCAAAACCCAAGTAGTATAAGATGCCAGTCTTGATTGTTAAGACAGGAATTAGTACAGTTGTTCCATGACGAAGGATTTGGGATTGGACATATGTTCTCCTGTTAATCAAGTTGGATACTCATCGGAGCTACTTGTGAAATTTACCATTCAACTCATCATTCATCAGGATGAGATGTACAAGATTACAGCAGTATACTAAAAATATTGATATACATCATACTTGTGATATGCTGTCCAGTGGTATACAGACAAACCTGTATGATTAACTTATATCGATTTACTTCAGTGTACTCAATCAGTAAGTACATATACAATATATAGTTACTGTGTATACCATCCCATCAGATGCACATCACTATAAAACTAGATATAATAGTACTTATCATAGTCCTTACAATAATATTAATGTCAGTACATGTTATGGATATATTGACATTACACTAAGTTAGCAAGTGTACATGATCAATGTATAATACCAATATCAATACATAATACATAGATACCATCCAGCACACACATGTGCGTGCTGGATGTCAAGTGATGGCGATAGATATGGGACAGGATCAAACAACATGCTGTAGGGCTGGATGGAGAATATCTCCAGACCCGAAGGCAGTATCAGTGTTCAATATGCAGCTGGTAACTGCTGAACACTGTCCATGCCATTTTCACTATCGCTGGAGCAACATCAATATCTACATTGCATTCTGACAGATCTCCCCTCTTAAGAGAGTTGTGACCTCACAACGGGCATACCTTTGTATATGTCTTTGATGTCTTTGTTGTTGTCGCTTCTTGCTGGTACCAGTCTTCTTACACCGATTTGAGGCGTCCCTCATGGTGTTTTTAGGTTATTGGGGGAACTGAGTCCACTTTAGTCCCTCACCTTAGGCATTTAGCCATACAGTCCTTAGGATGCACCCCACCTTTCCGGAAATCGTATCGTTGAGTGACGTTCCAAGGTTCAATGAAGAGCGTTTTCGCGATACAATCCTACGCTGGATTACTGATTGATCCACACGTTATCATGTATGTGCTAGACGATTCAAAGCATCCGAAGTCTACGTTACGGATTATTTGCGCTAGCCGTCGTTCTTTGCGAACGATGATCCCACGATTTAACGATTTATAATCGCACGATTCTCGGCCTTATATATATGACTGATCGACGAAAACCCGTGGGTACATGTTTCCACAGTTATATATAGTGCACCCAACCCTGGTATTCTAAATATATTCTAACCCTGGTATTCTACATATAGAAAGCACATTAGATTCAGATTCTGAACATTTAAGTGGGCTTGAAGGGTTTCATCGTCTGAAATAGGAAAAGACTTTTACATTGACTCTAATTCCTGAATCCAGAATCGCATAGAAAAATATTCTATCCTGTACATATAGAAAGCACATTAGATTCAGATTCTGAACATTTAAGTGGGCTTGAATGCACTCAAATTTGTACTGAGTTGCAATTGTCCAAAGTTTTTACTCTGACATCATTACTTATTTGTGTAATAGCATACAATGGTATAAACCATCCACATATAGATTGACACCATATTTGTAATTTCATATCATTTTGGCACATAAGACAAGCATGCTTCATTAAGGAATGAAAACTCTTTCAAAGTTCATTCTGGAATATTCAGAAATTTGTTGCCTCATCCATTAGGCCACGAAGTTTTGGAAAACCCGCAATCTGCATATGGTCTCCAAGCACAGTTCATCCTCATTCTGGAAAGTGACAGAAATTTTATAGTCATAAAACAAGTCACAATTCTATCGAATTGAAATGACACATTCATCATTCATATTTCTTTATCATAACAAGTCTCTGAATAGTGTTTGCCCAAAAATAAAATGGGCACCATTGAGATAAGTGATCATGTGCTGAAGAATATACACATATCACTAAGCAATGCCATGTTCTATTCATAATAAAATGACATGTCAGCCATCCATCAACTACGAAAATACAACTCGTAGTAAGTTGTTGTCATTACGGACACTTCTTGATTGACTCTCCATTAGCTTCGATACCAAAGTTAACTTCGGTACTGATTTCTTTGTTCATCATGACAATCATTATCCAGAACCATTGTCTAAGTTGGGTACACTATAGTAACCCTGAACTGACAAAGTATGTGGGCTGCAACCCAACGACTGCATTTGACATCATCTGGCATTTGCCACATTCAAAAACGTCAGGCATATTGCCAATATGACGTAGAGAGAATCAATGTTCAGATTGACATTGTTACCTCTAAAGCATTCGATGAGTAATCTCAGTCTGATTCTCTATCAAACCATTTTTCACATAACATAATGATTGAATAACATCCTCCATCACCATCTGATTGGTTTGATACATCTCTTTTTACGAAGGGGAGGAAGAGTATAGATTCATTCATTTTTTATACAGCTGCCACAAATTGATTTACATCATTGTGATTTGCTTGGAAAATTAAAATTTTATCAAAAGTTCCAGCATCTGTGTATAGCAGCCATTAAGTTGATGACACGGTACATCATGCCGATTGAAACATCAAATGAAGTCTTATTTGACTTACTAACACATGAAGTTCATTACGAGGAAATCATAGATACATATTTCTCCGGCTCTATCATTTTTATGAAGGGCACTGACATGGGATAACGATGGTTTTTCAAAGGTGAATAAGCTATATTGTAAGCTTACGACCATCACTTTGACGTCAACAGCCTGAGATGCTGATTGTCGAAATTCAAGAGTTGAAGGATTCGATGAATCAACCTTGATACATGTGTTTTGATTGATAAATTGTTGATCCATGGTTTCTCCCCAAATCTAGAGAAGCTGGCACACAAGTTGTTGCCAATGTCTTAAGGAAAGCATCTGAGCAAAGGATTGCTAGTTGTGCCATCAGGCATCGAATTCCATAACAGCAAAGCCGAGTGAGTAAATCCGCCACTCTAGCTATTTGCCCGTCATTCCTTCCAGGTTCATGACAAGAGACAATTCATCAAAGTCATACACCAATGCATAAGTCGCATGCATGGTTGCACAGTTTGTATCCGAATGCCATTCCATCAAGGTTAAGCATCTTGACAGTAACACTGGCCAACCAAAAGCCTTCCTATCTTCGGATATCTTGAGCATTCTCATTTCCAACTCTTTGGACTAGGAAGCATCATGACTGTGTCTCGCCAGGACGCTAATCCTCAAAGCCGCACACTTGAGGCGAGCCTTATGAGACAGTGACCTTTGGCTTGTGGGGCGTCAACCCCTTATCAAATCCTGAACACTTGTTAACACCTGGATAAATTTATCATGATGCAACTTAAGTGGGATTATAAGTTCCATATAATCATATTGTCTACGTATGTTGAAGGCATAACTGCCGCATATGGTTACAATAGGTCGCAGCTTCTATAACATTGTGGCTTCTAAGTCAAAAGCTGATAGCCGATGACTTTTGCCAATAATTGCCGACCAAATAATAATCAGACCGTGGAAACATGTACCCAAGAGGTTTTCGTCCATCGGTCACATATATATATCAGGGCTGCATCCCAAGAACTGCAGGGCTGCATCCCAAGAACTGCAGGGCTGCATCCCAAAGACTGCGATGCACCTTCGGTGCAATGGGCTGCAACCCGAGAACTGCATGGTTATATCCCTAACATTTTTTACCCTGCATCAAATTGATATGACAGGAGCAGGAATTGATCCTTCCTTGCTAAGGTGTAGTGAGCCTTGTATAAATCATACCCTTACACAGATACGCATATGCGGGTACCAATATCTGTGGAAAACTGCTAATGCTACCTTTGCTAAAACCGTGGTTTGTCATCGGATTCTTGGCCAGTCATCCGAGCTACCGGAGATATCGACTGAGGTAGACGGAGTTGTGATCCTAAGTTGTGCTTGACAAACATAACTAAAGAAATTTCACATTAGTACGTGGCGAATCCATTCTCACTCATCGCGATAGATGTTCGTCAAAGCGCGCGTACCGGACCAAATATTGAGGAGTTGAGCAGACCGGGTAAAGGATTATACGTCCAATCCCGTTAAGCAGGGCCACTCCGTTTGCATTAAAAACAAGCCCCAAAAATCGGGCTCCCCGTTGCCGCCTGTGAACCTCCATAGTAGCTTCAGGAGGGGAGGAAGGGTTGGGTGCACTATATATAACTGTGGAAACATGTACCCACGGGTTTTCGTCGATCAGTCATATATATAAGGCCGAGAATCGTGCGATTATAAATCGTTAAATCGTGGGATCATCGTTCGCAAAGAACGACGGCTAGCGCAAATAATCCGTAACGTAGACTTCGGATGCTTTGAATCGTCTAGCACATACATGATAACGTGTGGATCAATCAGTAATCCAGCGTAGGATTGTATCGCGAAAACGCTCTTCATTGAACCTTGGAACGTCACTCAACGATACGATTTCCGGAAAGGTGGGCTGCAACCTAAGGACTGTATGGCTAAATGCCTAAGGTGAGGGACTAAAGTGGACTCAGTTCCCCCCAATAACCTAAAAACACCATGAGGGACGCCTCAAATCGGTGTAAGAAGACTGGTACCAGCAAGAAGCGACAACAACAAAGACATCAAAGACATATACAAAGGTATGCCCGTTGTGAGGTCACAACTCTCTTAAGAGGGGAGATCTGTCAGGGTTATGACCGATGACATATGTGTCATACATGTCATACGTGTCATACCTGTCATCATGTCATGTCATATATTATTATGACAGTCGACAGTATGGTCGATCATGACTGTACAGGTCGAGTCGCGTCATACATTTATGACAGTCGTCAGTACGGTCGACGATGACTGTACATGTCGCCGGATGATTATGTCATATCATCAGGCATCCCTGTCATCGAGAGTTCGTATGATTGAACTCGAAGATGGCAAAGTAAAGATACATCTTGGAAACAAACCAAGAACCATCTTTAGCTTTCAGCATGCGCAGAACTCGCATGTGCAGCATGAACGAACTAGTCGTTACTACCATGCTGGTCGTTCAACCTACGTCTCGGGTTCACAACCCAATGGCGGTACCATCTAAGATGATGGGTGACGTAGGTATAAAAGTGAGGAAGCGTTGTGCTTCAGCAGATCTTCTTACAGAGACTGCACTCACAAACCCGCTCATCCGTTCACCTGCATTGCTGTCCAACTTTGCAGTGTTTCTTTTGTATATTGATAATATATTCACGGCGCTTGTATCTACAGCCGTATCAGTGGTATTCTAAAGTCGTCAAGGCACGATACTCGAGAACCCAAGTGGGTGCAGTGATAGACATAGCATATTTAATATTGTTCGCAGGTTTGCAGGAGGGCGCACATACGACAGCGCTCGCATAAAATTGAATATCTGCAGCCCGAATAATATACGTTCGCATATAGAACCGTGACAGTGGCATTGCTTCCGCTCAGGCGAAGAACGAGAACTCAAGTGCAGCAGAATTGACATATATACGTATATTGATTTGTATACAGCGCGACTGAGTTCGCATACATACCGTCGAATATCTGCACATACACGACAGCTTTCGCTTCAATACATCGTCAGCGATCCGAGCGGAATTGTGCATAAAATTGTCGGCGCGACATAA
Source organism: Cymbomonas tetramitiformis (assembly GCA_001247695.2). Taxonomy (NCBI): domain Eukaryota; kingdom Viridiplantae; phylum Chlorophyta; class Pyramimonadophyceae; order Pyramimonadales; family Pyramimonadaceae; genus Cymbomonas; species Cymbomonas tetramitiformis. The sequence goes on from LGRX02013638.1 coordinate 16,083, forward strand.
ATCACATTCAGCATATACTGCGTCGAGGTGTGCGCACGATATATGTATGCTGTCAATAATCGCAGGGTATGGTACGATGTGCGAGAATTAAGAGCGCATATGAAAAATGAGCGTCAGTGCATATAATCTCATCAACTGCAACAGAGATGCACACAATCTCATCATCAGCGACAGCGACATTCGCAATTGTACCGCGCGACCCGTACAGTATACATAAAGATGTGCGATGATCACAATTCATACCGTGCGACGCAGATGTGCGATGATCATAGTTCGTACCGTGCGACGCATGCATCAACATGCATATCGACATGCGACATACACAATTCGTATCACGCGCATACATAGTGTGCAAAATCTCGATGTTCGTACCATATCGCACCAAGTGGGCGCATACAGCGACAGATTGACGCATGATAAAATAAGGCCCAACTATACACACACATGCTGTGCAGAGATAGAGTGTGCGATATCGTCATCGTCATACACATGAATACTGTGATTGTGAATGAATGGTCATTATTATCACACTTATCATTATTATCACAGATCACTATCACATGGCATACTTTGATTGTGTGCACAGGATATACATTTGATCAAGCTAGATATACACATGTAAACATGCATACATGCATAAATACTTTGCTACTACTGTGCATGGTATATATACATCCATACATTATTGCTTGACATGCACGCATGCAACCTGATCACGATAGCGGCTGTGCATACTGTCATACATACTTATTTACTGTGACATATTGCTAGAACTTGCAAGTCCAGTGTTATATTCAAAACCCAAGTAGTATAAGATGCCAGTCTTGATTGTTAAGACAGGAATTAGTACAGTTGTTCCATGACGAAGGATTTGGGATTGGACATATGTTCTCCTGTTAATCAAGTTGGATACTCATCGGAGCTACTTGTGAAATTTACCATTCAACTCATCATTCATCAGGATGAGATGTACAAGATTACAGCAGTATACTAAAAATATTGATATACATCATACTTGTGATATGCTGTCCAGTGGTATACAGACAAACCTGTATGATTAACTTATATCGATTTACTTCAGTGTACTCAATCAGTAAGTACATATACAATATATAGTTACTGTGTATACCATCCCATCAGATGCACATCACTATAAAACTAGATATAATAGTACTTATCATAGTCCTTACAATAATATTAACCCCTAAAGGGCGGATGGAATTGGTTTGGTTCTTACGCATGCACATATTTTGCAATAACTTGAGCATTCGACATCCAAAGGAACTTTTGAAAACAGTTCTGGAAATGCGATATCAAGGTGGATCGCATTAACGCGTGTAAAGTATTAGGTATTGGACTTTCGCGAAGTAACTCTTAACATCACCAGTTCCAAATCTTAAACTTGAAGATACCAAAACAACCCTAATATTGAGCCCAACCCAACATTCACGCGTCGTATCTAATGCACAACAGTACATTAGGGTTGTGTCGTTGTTAGGGTGATTGTAAAGGCACTTAATCA